>SNQJ01S0132486.1:11311-35894 GCA_010110895.2 Picea sitchensis | reverse complement strand
AAACAACTGAATAGAGTAAAACTCTACAAGAGAACCAATTCTATATGCAAGAATCGACTTACATTCTCAGCACCAACTGAGATGAGGCAACAATCCTCAACAAATATCAATCTGTCAACATAAACAAGTGCATCAAACATGCACCAAGTATATACCAATAATGTGTCAAATAATAATCAACAATGACTCATCAATATGTACCAACATCATCAACTATACACCTCATGTATGTGCCAACTCATCAACTGCTTGTCTCAACCATGACTAGTTTTGGATTAGCCAACAACCCCAACTTGAAATAATCATAACTTTGTACTTGTAATGAATAAATATCTGAAACTGATACAAAATTTTCTTCAGTATGTTTTATACAATTACACTAAAATTGGAACTACTTGGAACCTCTCGAGAAAACGTTATAGAAAAATGGTATACCTTCTTCCGAATTCTGGATTATTCTAGAAGCGACCTTGTAGAAGCGTGGCCCGCATAAAATATTCATTGAATTGATATGAAACTGTTACAAAACATATAAAGATGTGCCCTAACCAAAAAAATTCTATTAATTTATCTATTATGAAGAATTTATTACATTTTGCCAGAAACACATGTTTTGACTAGTTCACGACTAGCCACAAACCTGTTTTTCCACTGGTGTAACTCCCAAAATACAAAGACCACAAGCTGAATTTTTGCATAGATAATTGGGTATGTTTTGTCAATGGCATAGCAATTTAACGGTCCGAGAAGAATTATAAAATTTTTATAGTGAAAATGGTGAGATGACACGTAAATAACATACTTTAGAAAGCACCATCAAAATTTATCCTTCCTTGCATTTCGGCCTTATTTTCTTCACCTTTCCTCAATTTACGGCTTAGATATCCTTGGTTACGATGGGACACATATAGATATTCAATATTCTCAGGGTGTGATTAAAATGAGAAAGTCTTTCCTCTTATCTATACTCTCCAAAGTAGCCTTCCTTAAAAACATCTTCTGAGTCACTTGGCCCCACTTTCCTTATTTTTAGCGTTAACCCTTTAATTTCTCCATTAAATTTATTATTTAAAATAATTTATTTTCTATTCACTTTGGATTATATTACACTCATCACTTCACTTTATTATTTACACTTTTGAAATCCCTTAAACCACTTTGTTGCTGACCTTTGGGGCTTCTAGATGACATGTGGGGTCCTCCAACTTCGTAAAGCCATAACTCTCTAATAGTGAGGATTTATGTGGCGTTCTATACCACCAGAAATGGCATGACATGTATTCATATAGAATATTGATACAAATATATCATAACTCATCTGGGTACCCATCAAACAAACTTGGGTCCATTACCCAAACTTGGAGTCTCCAACTTCTCATGGCCATAACTCTCTAACCACGAGGAGTTATGTGGCGTTACATATACCATCGGAAATGGCATGATAAGCACTATACATCTAGGATGGTTTCATCAACAATTTCCTTTACTTCATCTCATTATTCCAAATACAAGCATGGGTCCTCAACTTCTTTTCTAGGATAACTCAATCCATGGCGTGTTCACATTGAGGGATTTCACCTTAAGTGGACCACTTTGGAGTTCTCCATTTGTGCACCTTATCCATCCTTGATAATAATGATAGCATGGGTCCTCAACCATTCTTCTAGGATAAGCAATCTGCAAAGCATCTTCTGTGAGGGCTTTCACCATAGGGGCCACTTTGGAGTTCATATATTTGTTACCTTATCAATCATGATAAGACAATAATGAGTCCATATATACATTTTCCAACAATGCATCATATATCAATGAAACCACATTGATCCATATACATCATGTATCAATTACAACTCATTGATCCATCTTCATCATATCAATGACAACTCATTGGTCCATCGTCATCTATGCATTATCATCAAAGGAAAACATATTATATTACATCAATCATCAATCAATCATACTTTGACATCAATTAATCACTTTACATTAATAAATCATGACATCAATCAATGACATCCAATCAATCATACCATTGGCATCAATGACAACATGATCAACATATGTGAGCACTATGCTGTGGAAAACAAAAGAGACATATTTCTCAGAGTTGGAAAGCTAAAGAAGAATGAAAAGTTAGGCTTGTGCATACATATGTATGGGGACCAACTCATGTATTATCTCTTGGTGGCTCTCATTATTTTACTTTTATTGATGATGCAACTAGAAAAACTTGGGTTTATTGCATTAAAAAATCTATTGTTTTTAGATACTTTTAATAAATGGAAAGCTTTGATTGAGAATGAAGTGAGGGAAAAAGGTTGAAGTGTCTGGAATCGGACAATGGAGGTGAATATTACAACAAGAGTTTTATGATTCTTGTTCATACCATGGGATTAGTAAAGAGAAAATAGTTGAGACACCACAAAGAAAAATGGTGTATCATAAAGGATGAACAAGACAATCCATGAACATGCAAGGGAGCATGAGATTGCATATTTAAGGTTTCCCTTACAATTAGGAATATATATACTTTTGTTTACTTAATATACATAGGAGCTTCAAAATCTTTGGATGGTGGAATTCTGTAGGAGGAGTGGAAATATGAAAAGGTAAACTATTCTTTTGAATACTTTCGGTTGTGAAGAATTTGTCCATATTGATAGAAAATAGAAAAAATCTTGAGGAAAAAATCCAAGAAGTGTACCTTTGTATTAGATATAGGATTAATGATTTTGGTTATCGCTAATGGGATTATTAAAATCATAAAATCACATTAAGAGTAGAGATGTCATATTCAATGAGAAGATCGTGTACAAAGATCATTTGTAGGAAAGAAACAAGAAAAAGAAAAACTAGAATACGGTGCTTGATGAGATCACTAAAAACAAATTCCAAAGATTTGCAAAAAAATCAAATGTGCAACAATAGGGCAATAGGTACCTCAGAGCTCATGGTGTTGTTGGGAATATTTACTAGGACAAGTAGACCCCTGAATGATACTCTCTTCCATTGTGTTATTTATTGTTGATTGATTCAGGTGAACCATAATGTTATGAAGAAGAGGCAATGTAGGTAGAGACTAAAAAGTGGGAGAAAGGAATGAAAGGAAATGGATTCCTTGGTAAATGACTAGACTTGGGACTTGGTTGAGTTTTTCTAGAAAAGAGCATTGCTGCAGAATATATGGTTTTATAGGTTGAAGGAAGAAGATGGGGAAAAAAGCGGTACAAGGCTAAACTTGTTGTAAAGGGGTTTACAAAAAAAAGGAATGGGTGCTGATGAAATCTTTTCTTCTATTGTTAAAATGAATTCAATTAGGACTATTTTAAGTCTTGTGGCATTAGGCGATTTGCATCTTGAACAATTAGATGTAAAACAAATTTTCTCCATGGATATTTGGATGAATATATTTATATGTAGCATCCACATGGGTATTAGGTCAAAGGGAAGGACAATTTGGTATCAAGGTTGAAGAAAGAGAGTGTATGGCCCTAAATAAATCTCCAAAGGAAGTGGTAATTGAGTTACGACATGTTTATGATAGAACAGGTTATAGTAGATAATAAGTTGGTCCTTTGTGTTTATTTACAAAAGGCTAGAAGAGAAAATGGAAGATATATTATCTTGCTATTGTATGTAGATGGAATGTTTGTTGTAGGGTCTAATAATATATAGCAGGATATAAATGTGCTCAAAAAATAAATTATCCCTAATTCATTTGTGATGAAGGATTTAGTCTGCAAATAAAATCCTTAGTATGAGAATAACAAGAGGCAGGAAAAATTGCAAATTGACATTTTCTGAGGGGTGAGTACATAGAAGGTGTTGGAGAGGTTTAAGTACCATAATGCAAAAAAACCAGTTAGTACACCTTTGTCCAACCAAATCAAATTAACTAAGGAAATGTGTCCCCAATTACATGGGAGAGATAGAGATACATGTCAAGGTCCCTTATTCATCAATAGTTGGTAGCTTTTATGTATGCGATGGTTTTGCACAAGACCAGATATTGCACATACAATGGGAGTTGTGAGCAAGTATATGAAAAAATCCAAGTAAATAACATTGGGAAGCGATAAGTGGATTCGAGGGTATTTGAGTACTTCTACTCATTACATTATGTTTTTTGGAGGTTTAGACATTATTCTATAGGGATATGTTGATTAGGACATGGTAGGTGATAAATATAGTATGAGGATCACCACAGTGTATGTTTTAAATATAGGTGGAACATCATTAAGTTAGATTTCAAAACTACAAAAAGGTTGTTGCACTTTCAGCAATAGAAGAAGAAAAGAGTATGTTGTTTCTACAAAGGTTAGCAAATAAATGATTTGGTTATAGACGTTTATGGAGGAATCATGAAAGAAGCAAGATAATAAAAGGTTGTACTATGAAAGAGAGAGTGTCATTCATCTTGCAAAGGAAATCATCCTTTCATTTGAAGACTAAGAATATATATCTTAGGTACCATTTCATATGATAAATCTTGGAAGATGGACATTTGAAGTTGGAAAAGATACATACCCCAACCATAATCTTCCGGAAATGTTAGCAAGGGAGTAACTAGGGATAAATTGAGTTATTTCTTAGTTTTAGTTGGCCTTCAAACATGAAGGTGAATATAGGTTTCTAGGTCGAGGTGGAGTATAGTTTGGTAGATTATAGCAGTGGATTTGTTGGCGTCAGTCTTGATGCAACCCCTCTACTCTCCGTAGTGCTGACCACCTGGTCAAAGGGATATTAGATTCTTGAGTGCGATGACTCTTTAGAAACCTTAATGGCTTCATACGTATCCCAATACACATGCCGCTGGCTTCGCGCCCAGTGCGGTCACGATAGCACCCTGGCCCTCCCCTTTTTCTCTCTTTGTGAGGCCTTAGAGTAGTGAGCTATAGATCCTTTTCAGATAAGATATCTCTTGAATGTGACACTGGGAAATGACCACGTGATTGCAAGCCTTACCGGAGTCCTTACGAGGTTTTGAATTCTGCCGACTACTTTTGGGCCTGCAATTATCTTCAAGCTTCCACGTGTCCTTCTAACAAAATCATGGTTTGAATTGTAGCTCACCCTCG
Organism: Picea sitchensis; assembly: GCA_010110895.2. Lineage (NCBI taxonomy): Eukaryota > Viridiplantae > Streptophyta > Pinopsida > Pinales > Pinaceae > Picea > Picea sitchensis. The sequence goes on along the minus strand of SNQJ01S0132486.1, from coordinate 30,816 downwards.
ATATTTTAAACTCCACACAACTCTTGTTCCTGCAATTCTATGGGATCGTCAATCATGCGATATTGACGATACTTCCAAACTGGAGATTCAGATATTCTCTTTCCCAATCGATGAAATAGATTTGTCTATCCGAGATCAACGGATGCGGTCTCTTCGCATTTCCAGATTTCGAGAATTTGAAATCTCAAGCCCAACTCCTTCTTTACTCCAATCCCCTAGATTTGACGATATGTGGACACATGTCCCTTAATCAGCGGTGTTGATCACTTCTGAACTCCAAAATTCAAACCTTTCAACTCTCAATTTTTCTCTCCCCGCAAAGTATGTGAATTTCTACCGTGGGTCCTCATGATATAATGATCAAGGATTACTTAGGGACTTTACGAGTGCATGGATCTATGCCACGTCTCTAGATTCGATGGTTGAATCGCAGAATTTTCGAGGGTTCGATAGTCTCGATTCTCAAGCGAAAATGCATAATAGCTTTACTCGGATCACGATCTGTTGACAAGTTTCCACCTATAGATCAATGACTCTTGACTCTTTGGCTCTTTAAGGCTGGGAATGTTTCAACCCTTGACCTTTTCCTTCCTCTGGATCTTCTGACCTGTCGATATGTTTCCTCCTAGATCCAAAGATCCAGATTCGCTTCGGCTCTCCATCTCTTCATGCTTCAAAAATACAAAGTTTCACTTGCCTCGCCGAACTCACAATATCTAACGGCTGGATGCGCTTTGGCAATCGGCGCTTGAAGTTCATTGAAAAATATGATGAGCTTCGGATATGTTCTGCGATTGGATGGTTGAGATTCTACTTCGGACTTCTTGCTCTTTGGGCTTCGAAAATATTAGTTCTCAACCCTAGTGAGGTTTCTCTCTCCTCTGTGTGTGAAGTGCTAAGGCCGTGCACCTTACCACCGATCATCGGTTGATTAAGTTACTCGTGATCAATGACCATTGTCTCTCCTCTCTCGAGATTCTAATTTCGCGCGACTTTGAAGATTTCCTAAGTGTTCAAAGGCTTCAAACCTTTACTCCTCCTCTGAGTCCAACTCTTGGATCTTGTTAACACTTATGAAAAAGTGCTATCCCTTCTAAGATTTATCGCCAGAAGATTTGATTTCCACACACACGCCTTGTGTTTCTGGGATTTCGTAAAACTCAAATTCGAAAGATTTCTTGAAACTAATTCTTCTCACCCACTCGACATTTATCTGTTTTGAGTTCTTCGATGGTTTATCGATCTTCGACACTGCGCACACCTTCTGTTTTGAGTTCTTCGATGGTTTATCGATCTTCGACACTGCGCACACCTTGCACCTAGTCTAAGTTCCCTTTGTTCTCTCTGAACTTCCCTGAATCACTTCAAGACTCAATCGACACACTCTTTGCATTCAATATGCACACCTTGCATACAAGTGTCGGAAGAGAAACAGTTGAAACTCATCTAGTTTCGTCATGAACTCATACAGTCAACCTCTCGAATAATCATACATGAAGGAAAATGGAATAAATCACACACCCAGAATATAACATTCATTCATCCATACATAAAATGAACATAGTCCGAGGATTTAGAACAATTCTGTCTGTTCTATTCCTTCATGGAAACAAATTACATAATGTTTCTTCTACTCTACTATGTTTTATTGATCTCTCAGATCTCTATATCATTATTTCTACTATGTTTGTTCTATTACAATGCAACAATGAAAAAACTATCTAAGGACTGGCTCCATGAGATCTCCCGTCCTGTCTGCAACCTATCCTATGAAATGCTTAGTGGTTACCTACTCTATCCTATTACAATAACAAATAGTTATTTCCAGATAAGAGTCAATGCTCAATATCTGCAATCCCTTACAGTCCTTCATGACTTTACAAACAAGTTACAATTTTAAAATGTTGTTTACAAAATATCTCAACAACCTGGTTTAATTCTGAGTTGATTTCCGATTTGAAATTATTTCATTTGCTGAGATGTCTTTCCTTTGCCGCCATGCTTGCGTTTTGACTCTGAAGACGATTCTCCTGCATCATACTCCTCTATTTAAAATTTTCATGGACTCCTGTCCATGAGCTCCTGCATTGTCTTTCCATGCTTCAAAATATTAGGTTCTATGAACCAACTTGCATTTTCCATTGGATGATCTTTCCACTTCACTAAATATTCAGGATATGTCTTCCTCTTGGTATTCTTTCCATCTCTCTATTCAATCATTTTCTCCATCTGAGGTTTTTCTACTATGGGTAATTTTTCTTCCCACTGAAATTCTTTCTGATCATCTGATTCTCCTGCTTTATCTCTCCTGTAAAGATACAGGTACGCAACATTGAATATCGGTGATATCCCAACATTGTCTGGCTACTCAATTTCATAAGCATTGGTTGCAAATTTTCTGAGAATCATGCATGGCCCTATCTTCTTCATCTTCAACTTGTTATACATTCCCCTTGGAAACCTTTATTTTCTCAAATTAGCTAAAACTTCATCTCCAACTTCGAATTGAACTTCTATCCTCTTTTGATCAACTCTTCTCTTGTATTTCTAGCTACTATTTTGTAGCTGTTCTCTGACTCTATCATGGAGTTTCTGCATTTCTACTGCAAAATCCTCTGCTCCAACACTTCTAAACTCATGTTGATTTAGATCTCTCAAATCTGTAATCCCTCTTGACTATATACCATAAACAATTTCAAATGGACTTTTCCCTATGCTCATGTTGATTGAATTTTTGAATGCAAATTTTTCTTGTGCCAGAATATGATCCCATTGACGACCTTGCTCAGTGACTAAACTTATAAACAAGTTTCCCGGACTCCTGTTTACTACTTTAGTCCGTCCATATGTTTGAGGGTGATATGTTGAACTAAAGGACAAGTTCGTCCCCAACCTTTTCCATAGAGTCCTCCAAAAGTGTCCTACAAATTTGGTGTCCCTGTATGAGACTATGCTCCTCGACAATCCATGTAGCCTCACTACTTCTTTGGAAAAAAAATTGGCTATGTGTGTGGCATCGTTTGTCTTCTAGCATGGTATGAAATGTGCCATATTTGAAAATTTTTCCACCACAAAAAATATGGAATCACTCCTTTTTTTAGCTCTAGGGAATCCCAAAACAAAATCCATACTGATTGGATCCCACGACCTCTCTGGAATTGGTAATGGATGATACAAACCAGTGTTATGTTGTCTTCCTTTTTCATATTGACAAATTTTGCATTTGTTCACAAACTTTTTCATCTCTGCTCTCATGCTTGGCCAATAATATGAATTACTCAGCTATGCAAATGTCTTATAGTGACCAAAATGTCTAGCTAAACCTCTGTTTTTCTTCTCTTTCAACAGGTTATCTCTCATTGAGAATTTCGGTATGCATAATTGGCTTCCCTTGAACAATAATCCATCTTGGATCAAATATTCAGTCCATGGGATTCTATCTCCCAATAAAGGATTCTTGCATGCCTCATAAGATTCCTTAAAATATGTGTCTTCTTTATACATCTCCTTGAGGTGTTGAAACCCTAAGGTCTCCACTTAGAATTCCTCTACAATCAAACTCCTCGTGCTCAAAGCATCTGCAACTTTGCTAGCAGTTCCAACAATATGCTTGATAACAAAAGTAAATTTTTGCATAAATTCTACACATTTTGCATGTTTATGATTCAAATTTTCTTTCCTAGTAATAAACTGCAAAGCTTGATTATCATTGTACAAGACAAATTATTTAGGAATTAGATAGTGTATCCACTTCTTTAAACCTTGAATCACTGCATAAAATTCTTTTTCATATGTGGAATAATTTTTCTTGAGGTCATTCAGTTTCTCATTGAAATAAGCAACTGGCCTATTATCTTGACTCAAGACTGCTCCAATAGCTAATCCACTTGCATCACATCTCACCTGAAATGTTTTTCCAAAATCTGGAAAGACCAGAATTGGTTGTTCTGTGATTTTCTCCTTCAACACTTTTAATTTTTTTTTCAGCTTCCTCTGTCCATTTAAAATACTTGTGTTTCTTCTTCATAATGTCCAACATGGGTGCACATATACCACTGAAATTTCTGATAAAATTTCTATAAAATCTTGCTAACCCATGAAAAATTCTTACCTCAAATATGTTGTTTGGTGATGGCCATTCTTTGATTTCTCTCACCTTTTCCGGATCCATCTTCAATTCATTTGAAGAGATAAAAAAACCCAAATATATGAGTTTCTTCTTCATAAAAGAACTTTCCTTTAGATTTATCAACAACTTCTCTTGCTGCAAATTTTCCATCACTGATGTCAAATGTCTTAAGTGTTCTCCCTTTGTTTTACAGAATATTAGTATGTCATCCAGATGTACTATGAAATTTTTTCCTATGAAGTCTTTCAATGCTTCATTCATGAATCTCATAAATGTGCTTGGTGCATTTGTCAACCCAAATGGCATGACCAACCATTCAAACAATCATTCATTTGTCTTGAATGTTGTTTTTCATTCATCTCCCTCTCTCATTCTTATTTGATGATATCTACTCTTCAAGTCTATATTGGAAAAATAGCTTTCTCCACTCAAACAATCCATCAAATCATCCATCCTCGGTAAAGGAAATATGTACCTAATGTTTATCTTATTGATGGCTCGGGAATATCTACACATTCTCCATCCTTCTTTGGACTTAACACAGTTGGTATTGTGCACGGGCTTAGGCTTTCCCTAACTAAACCTTTATCCAACAAATCTCAGACTTGATTTTTGACTTCCTCATTCTCTCTAGGTGTCAACCTATAAGCTTCTTTGTTTGGTAAACTAGATCCTGGAATACGATCAATATGGTGTCTTATACTCCTAATGGGTGCCAATGAGTGATGTAACTCATCCAATACTATTTCAACAAAGTTTTCTAATAGTTCCTAGATTTCTGTAGGTAAATCTTCCACATAAGTATTCATAATGATAACTCTAGGCTTCCTCACTACAACAAACTGCATTTCTTTTTCCATCTTGAATTCATTCAAGAGTTCCTTCCCACTCATGATAAGTATGATTGAACTAGCTTCTCTCTTTTGATCTTTGTCTTTTATGGGTAACAACATATGTCTCCTACCATTCTTCTCTAGGGTATAAGTATTCTTTCTCCCATCATGAATAACCTTTCTATCAAACTGCCACGGTCTCCCCAATAAAATATGACAGACATCCATAGGAATTACATCACATAATATTTCATCCCTATAACCTCCTATTTTAAATTCAACTTGGAATTGTTGACTTACCATTACTTAATGTCCTTTATGCAACCATGATACCTTGTATGGGTTTGGATGTGCAGTTGTCTTTAGCTCTAGTTTCTCCACCATCTCTGTGGATACTAGATTGTGAGTGTTCCCACTGTCTATAATCACCTTGCAAAATTTGTCTTTAATCTTGCAAGAAGTTCTGAATAGACTTGTTCAATGAACTAGCTTCTCCATTTCCTTCTCTAGTTTAAGAAGAATCTTCCTCATCATGAGGTTTTTTCCTCCTTCTGTTGCTTCTACTTCCACATGTTTATGTGCTTCACCTCCTCCTTATTTATTTCTCTCGGGACATTCCCAAGTTTTGTGTCCTTGCTTTCCACAGGTATAGCATCTAACTACGCCTCCTCTGGCTCTTCCTCATCCTCTGGAAAATGAAATTCTTCCACCATGTTGTCCTTCTTTAGAACTTCCACCCTTCTCATGGTGACTATGATGTTTTTCAGCTTCATGCTTCGTCTTCTGGAACTTCTCTCTGCTTGTTCCCTTACCTCTGATTGAGTTTTCTCCTCTGCTTCATTGGCTTTGTTTCCTGGACAATTTTTCTTTAGATTTCAAGGTTGTTTGATAAGCATCCTCGACTTTACTGACAGACATCATGATGATCTCCTCTTGTATTTCATATCTCATCCCATTGATATACCTAGCTGTATTTTCGTCTTCATTTCTTTCTGTCCAACCTGATGTTCAGTCTGTAAAATTCCTCAGTGTACTCCTTCACTAATAAGATTTTATGTCTTAGGTTTTTCCATCTTATGATTAGATTGATTTGATAGTCCTTTGGGATAAATTTTTCCTTAAGCTTGTCTACCATCCTATCCCACTTTTTAATTTTTTGCTTACCATTGCTGCTACGTTCGGCTTGCAGTTCATCCCACCATAACGCTGCATGACCTTTTAGTCTTGTCACTGCATGATTCACCATATTATCTTCTTCGATATCTTCGTAATCAAAGTGTTTGTCCATAGAACGTACCCAATCTAACAATTCTTCAACTTCTAAATTTCCTTCATACATTGGTACCTCTATTCTTTCTCTGGCTCCTATTTTTGAAACATCTTTTATCAAGCGATCTTGTGCAACATCCTCTGTTACATTTTCTTCGATTTCTTCTTCTTCACTCTTAGCTTCACTGATATATACTGTGTCTGGTGCTCTCCTATGTGATTTTTCCATGGTGTCCAGTATCATTCAGAGTCGCCTCGTTTCTTCTTCCATTTCTACATTCCCTCTATGCCTTTTGGGTGGCATGTTTTCACTACGCCACATACAAAAATAAATCAAATTCTTGATACCACAATTGATATTAATTTGTCTCCTTTCTCCTTTTGTCTTTTGTCTACAAACAAACTCAAAATCACCTCTGATACCACATGATGTAGCCCCCCCTACTCCCCCGTAGGGTTGCACGACCTCTCGGTCAAAGGATCTCCGATTATTGAGTCTGATAACTCTATGAAACCTTAATGGTTTCCTTCCGTATCAAGACACATTCCATTTTGGCTTCCTTGGTGCAGGTCTCATAGCACCCACAACCTTCCCTTTCTCTTTTCTGCGAAACCTCAGAGTACTGAGCTATAGCTACTTTTCAGATAATCCCTCTCTTGAATGTGACCTTGGGCGATGACCACACGATTGAGGGCATGATCACAAGATGTTTGTAGTCAAAATACCTTCGGGCCCACAATCCTCTTCAAGATTCCATGTGTCCTTCTGATGAAACCATGATTTGAATTGCGGCTCACCCTTGATATTTTAAACTCCACACAACTCTTGTCCTCGCAATGCTATAGGATCGTCGATCTTGTGATCTTGATGATACTTCCAAACTAGCGGTTCATATCTTCTCTTTCTCGATCGATTGACCATATCTGTCTCTCCGAAATCAATGAATGTGGTCTCTTCGCAATTCTGGACTTTGGGAATTTGAAATCTCAAGCCCAACTCCTTCCATACTCCAATCCCTCGGAGTTGACGATCTGCGGACACCTGTCTCGCGAAATCAACAGTGTTGATCACTTTGGAACTACGGACTTCAGAACTTTCAACTCTCAACTTTTCTCTCCACATGAATTATGCAGATTTCTGACATGTTTCCTTGTGATATGACAATCAAGGATTACTTCGGGACTTTAACCGGAGTGCACAGATCTATGCCATGTCTCTCCTAGATCTAATGGTTCTGAATCACTTTGGGCCTTCGGGGTTCGACAGTCTCAGTTCTCAATTGAAACTCCACAATAACTTTACCTGGAGCTTATTATATGTTGACAAGTGTCCACCTATAGATTGATGACTCTCGGATCTTTGACTCTTCATGCTTCAGGTGTTTTCAACACTTCAACCTTTACCTTCCTCTAGATCTTCTGACCTGTCGACACGTTTCTTCCTAGATACAATGATATAGATTCACTTTGGCTCTCTGGCTCTTCGCACTTCAGAAATCCCAAGTTTCACTTGCCTCCACTTAGACTCATGATATCTGATGGCTCAAACCCACTCCAGCGATTCGATGCTTGAAGTTTACCTGAACAATCTGACGACTAAAATCTGTTCCTACGATTGGATGACTGAAATTCTACTTTGGGTTTTCGACTCTTCAGGCTTCGAAAATCTCAGTTCTCAACCCTGGTGAGGTTTCTCTCTCCTCTGTGTGTGAAGTGTTAAGGATCATGCACCTTAACCTTATCAGATGAATGTTGATTCGTTAATCTGTGATCCAACGACCACTGTCGCTCCTCTATCTCGAGATTTTGATTCCTCTATGACTTAGAAGATTTTCTAAGTTTTCAAAGGCTTCGAACCTTTGCTCTTCCTACAAGTCCAACTCTTGGATCTCATGAAAAGTGATATCCCTTCTTATCTTTATCCTTAAGTGGATTTATATTTCCCATGCACACCTTGCGTTATTAGGATTTCGATAACTCAGTTCAAAGGATTTATTGAAAATAAATTATTCTCGCCCACCTGGTGTTTCTCTGTTTTGGGTTCTTCAATGCTGTGCAAACCTTGCACCTGGTCTAAGTTCCCTTTGTTCTCTATGAACTTCTCTAAATCACTCTGAGACTCAATCGATGGACTCTTTGTGTTCGACATGCACACCTTGCATACAAGTGTCAAAAGAGAAACAATTGAAACTCATCTAGTTCCATCACAAACTCATACAATCAACCTCTATAAAAATCATGAATAAATCACACACACATAATATAACATTCATTCATCCATACATCAAATGAACATAGTCCAAGGATTTTGAACAATCATGTTTGTTTTATTCCTTCATGAAAACAAATTGCATAATGTTTCTTCTACTCTACTCTGTTCTACTGATCTCTCGGATCTCTATATCATTATTTCTACTGTGTATGTTCTATTACAATGCAACAATGAAAAAACTATCTAGGGACTGGCTCCACGAGCTCTCTCGTCCTTTCTGCAACCTATCCTATCAAACTCTTAGCGGATACCTACTCTGTCCTATTACAATAACTAACCGTTATTACCAGATAAGAGTCAACAATCAATATCTGCAATCCCTTACGATCCTTCATGACTTTACAAACAAGTTACATTTTTAAAATGTTGTTTACAAAATATCTCAACAACTCGGTTTAATTTTGAGTTAATTTCTTATTTGAAATTCTATCATTTTCTGAGATGTCGTTCCTTTGCCTCCATGCTTGCATTTTGACTCTGAAGGCAATGCTCCTACATCAAGTCTCCAAGTGGGATATTGTTGGTTGTGGATCCTAATTATATTCTTGATTCAGAGGTTTGTTTTAGTCGTTCTTGGACCCCATTTCCTAATGGGGGGCATTCCCCCCCCACAACTATCACCAGGGGAGTCTGGGGGGTAGAGGAGATTAGGGGGTAGTTCCCCTGAAGCTAAATATTGGGAAAATTTTCCTTATAAAATATTGTAATTTCATAGTCGATTTGGACTATTTGTTATAAGGTCGCAGATCTCACGGTAGAATTTATTTTAAGGGTTTTTTCCCATATAAGGAAACCCTCTCTTATGAGGGAATTGTATTGTGGCCATGTATTATCACAAATATTTTATTGTGAGAGAAATAAGAGAAATTTACAGTGGGTGTGTTGTAGTTTGTATCCCTTCATTTTGTTGGATAATAAAAAGGAGGGACCTAGAAATTTATCTAGTGGACGTAGCCCACATTGGGTGAACCATGTATATATATGTATCTATTGTATTTTGTATCTTCTCTGTTTTATTTCCATTTTTGTTTTATTTTATTCCTTCATGATCCTTTCATTTTAACAATGTAACTGATCTAGGTGGATATTGGTGGCAACCCACTAGTTCCAACTGGCTCCTTTTGCCAGTTTTTCATTCATCACGTTCTTCTATACTTCTTTGTAATTGTGGGTTATACACTTTTGGTTCTGTTTGGAGCCCTACACATATTCTAGGTGGATACTGGTGGCCTCCCACCTAATCCAACTCCCTTATTTTGTATGTTTTCATGTCAACACATCTTGTTGTACTTCCAGGGACATTTTGGGGCCCTAAATAATGTTATTTTGGCTCGCCACAATGCAATTGTAGATAGATTCAAAGTTTGATGGTGTAATGCATAGCTCTCAAAAATACCTTTCCAACGGGCTATCACACGCCTAAAATGAAGATCATATGCAAATGTTACGACCCTGGGAAGTGAATGTACTAACTTACCCAAACATAGCCCACATGACTTTTGGAGTTTCATCTCCTAGGGTTAGGTTTTTGAATGTCTAGGGTTTTGGAATTCCTTTTTAACATAAAAATTTCTTTAGAGCCTCATTGTAATCATCATCTAGCGAATGAGAATAGTCGTCACATCTCTTCTCAGAGATAAAGGTGCCACCATTCTAGTGAGTCTTGCACTATGTATTTTTACAGTCTCTTTACAATTATTTCATTAATAGAAATCAAGTATTGTTGTATTTCTCTGTTTATGGAAATTTTCATGAGTATTTCATTGTAATTTATCTACTTTCATTTCGTTCCAAACATAATCTGGATCAGTGGTATTAGAGCAAGCTGCTCTTGATCATTTGTTTTAGTGCATGTCCCTGACGGGGTCCAAGTATAGACAGCTGGGTCTCGAGTTTGTCTCTCTTGAGGAAAATCACTCTCGTGTGCCCAAGAAACCCTCGATGGCAGAAAAAAAAAGAAAAATGGTGTAGAAAAATATTTTAATAACCTATTGCTTGATCAATCTTTCGTGCGAGAGAGGGATGAAATGATGGAGAATTTTTCACACATTCTTCAATGCCTGCTGATAGAAACATGTGCATATTCATCAAGCAACCATTTTGGAGGAACCCCCCCCCTTCAAGGTACAAGTTAATTTTGATATTCCCATATTTGAAGGTCAGATAGATGCAGATGCTCTAGAAAAATGGTTAAATCTATTATAAGGTTATTTCTCTATTCAAAAAATTTTGGAAAGGGAAAAATTCACCTTCGCACTCCTCAAGGCTCTCCCCCATGTCAAACATTGGTGGGAAACTTACTGGGATCAAATTTCCACAGAGAAATCTAGAATATATGGGGTCGATCCCACTTGGGACATTTTTGTGCATGCGGTCAAAAAATAGTACTATGATGTTGATAACTATGAAGACAAGTACATGAGATGGACCACTCTGCGGCAAGAGAAGAGCCAAACGATGTCGGAGTTCACAAATACTTTCCATACCTTGTGCACCAAGTTAGGTATCAAGGACTCCGAGCGACATCTAGTTCTGAAATACCATGGGGCTTTGCATAAGTACATCCAAACCAAAATGGATTTCCTAAACACATCATCATTGGGAGTTTCCTATCGATATGCTATCAAAATTGAGCATAAATTTAGGCACCAAAACAAATGGGAATTCGGGTCTGCAAATATGCAACAACCAAAGCACGGTAAAGATGACCCTAACCAATAGCCTCTAGAAAACCAGTCCAAGAAATAGAAGAAAAAGTTTAAAGGGAAGATGAAGAATGAAACTGGGAAGTGGTGTGACTTACACAAAAGCCCCTGGAACAACACCAATGAATGTCACTCGAAATAGTCATTGGTGGCCGAGGTCAAAGACACGGAGCTGAACCATGATTCAAAATTTGATGCAAAAAATATTGAAAATAGATAGATCATCAACGCAAACCCCACTTCCACTGTCGCAACCACAACAATTCAAAAAGAAGAATCAGTAGATCCTGAAGAGGGGGAGAGCCAACCCCATTCACAAATGTGGGTGAAGGGGACCCCGTTGCATTTCATTGTTGATAATGATAGCCAGAAGAATATCATCTCAGCTAAGGTCATCAAACAATTGGGGTTGTTGACAACACCATACCTGTAGCCATACAACATCAAGTGGCTTTACCAGGGATGAGATCTATGTGTCAGCCAATAGTTCCTCCTATATTATGGCATCCATCCCTTCGGATGAGGTAGTGTGTGATGTTTCCCCTCTTGATGTATGTGATGTGGTTTTGGGCCAACCATATATGTGGAGACTTCATGATATCTATGAGTATAGACCTCATAGTTTCATTATTAATATGGGATGTCATCTCTTTTGGATACCAGAGGTAGTTCCAACTATTGCTCCACCAAAACAATGTTGCAAGATAATCTCTCATACTGAAAAATTCACCCGCTTCGCAATCTGTTCAAAGGATGAACAAAAGACTAATACAAACACTGTAGCCTCAACACCTTCTATCCAAAAAAAATATATTGTCAAAGAGAAATAAGATATTGTTTATTCACCTACAATGGTGCCTACACAATGCCCCATCAAACCCAAAGACAATAGGTTGGTGGAACATATTCAACTCTGCCAACAACCAGTTTGTGACAATCTTCCATAGACTAAGCAACTCAAATTCTCCAACAAAGCACACAACTCACTAAGATTCAGATTTAGAAAATGATTTCCCCTCTTCTCTAGGCACTGAATTCAATATATACCATTTCGTCCTAAGGGGGGAGGATTGATCCAGGTGGATATTGGTGGCCACCCACCTGTTCCAACTAGCTCCTTTTGCTAGTTTTTAGTTCAACATGTTCTTCTATACTTCTTTGTAATTGTGGGTTCTACACTTCCATGGATGTCTGTATCCCTACACATATTCTAGGTGGGTATAGGTGGCCTCCCACCTAATCCAACTAGATTATTTTTTATTTTTTCATGTCAACACATCTTATTGTTCTTCCAGGGTCGTTTTGGGGCCCTCAACAATGTTATTTTTTATTTCCATAGTCAAACTGTAGATGGAGTTAGAATTTTATAACATAATGCATATTTCTCAAAAATACCTTTCCAATGGGCTATCACGCGCCTAAAATGGATATTGCATGCAACAATTATGACCCCGGGAAGTTAATGTACTAACTTACCCAAATGGAGATCACATGACTTTTTGCATGTTATCTCATAGGGTTAGGTTTTTGGATGTCTAGGGTTTTGGAATTCCCGTTTAACATAAAAAGGCATTCATAGCCTCACTATAATCATCATCTATAGAATGAGTGTAGCCATGACATCTCTTCTCAGAGATAAAGTTTCCACCATTCTAGAGAGTCTTGCACTCTGTATTTTTACAGTCTCTTTACAATTCTTTCATTAATATAAATCAAGTATTGTTGTATTTCTCAATTTTTGGCAATTTTCATGAGTATTTCGTTGTAATTTCTCTTCTTTCATTTCATTCCAAACATAATCCAGATCAGTAACTTATGGAATTGGTAGGAGTTTGGTTTACTTGAATATCAATTAGTTTTTTATTTTTTACAATTTCCACTATCTATTTAAATTTCCAATGTGGAAATGAGGAAGGTGTTGTTTACTTAGTTGTATGTGTTTGAATGGATGGGAACCTTTCGAAGATGAATGCACATAGAATATTCCCATATCCAAAGTGTAATTTCTAACTAGTCCTAAAATTTGATGGGTATTCAAGTTGGTGAGAAGACTAGAGCACCAACCATGTCCTACAGAACCCACCACTTGGGTGATAGTATACATGAAGCTAAATGTGATCTTACAGAACTCACCACTTGGGTGATAGTATACATGAAGGTCATAAGGCCAATATCTTCTATGGATCCTAGTGGAACTTGGTTTCTAATTTCCCATGTCCCTCTCCTACATTACAATTTTATATAGCCATCTAAGCTCTTAGTAGCTCCACCTAGACACATTTATTCCAAAAATATTATCTTGCCTCATCAATATAGTCCCATTATAAAATATATGTCCTAAACATTCATCAATAAGGTCTCATCATCAATATTGAATGCATCAAGTTCAATATCCTATAGGCCCACCAATCTATATTGTAAACATATGTTAATCTACATGATGACACACTTGAAGAACTATAGGAGTTCAGAATTGTGAAGTGCAATGATGCCATTTCAATCCATGAGTTCTTGAATATTCTTAGACTCATTCTCCCTCTAGTTGGAAAGGTTGATGATTCCTGCATAATTCATAAGAAATTTTGAGATTAGTGTAATTTTAATTTTAATTTTTTATTTTTGGATAAATTGAAGCATGCTTGCGATCCCCAGTTAGGAGAATGGTGTGCTAATGGATTCCATGTCACTCTTGTGAGAAATGGTGTATCCTTATGGGATCAATAAATCTATCGCATGATCATTCATACACCCTAACGATGAGGGCCTTTTGTGCGTATAAAATCAAAAAAATTGAAAAAATGAGAAAACAAAATTGAAGGTCTAGGGATTCTAAGTTACCTAGATTTGAAAAAAAGTGTATTCTTTGAGGCGTATCTCCCAAAATATGAAATGAAATATTGAGGTTAAAAGTGGTTTTCTCTCCCAAGGTTGATTTTTAATGGTAAAATGGTAAAAAAATATTTTTTATGTATTTTATAAATTTGTACCACATTTTGGATAGAAAGGTCAATTTTCCCCTAAATGTTTGCTAAATTTTGATCCTTAGTTTATTATTCAGACCATTTTGACCTTTGATATTAGTTTATTATTCAATCCATTTTGACCTTTGATGGAGTCTATTTGATTGATAACATGATTGATAAATATTAATTTTCAATGTGAAAATGTTTTGTGACTTTGAGGTTAATTATCCTAATTGGGATATAAGGATAGCATTTATCTATTGCCTCTTGTAGTATTAACCTAGTTTCAAATTTTCAACTTAGATTTAAACCCATCAATTTGTAGAATCAATGCATCTAAAAATGTTTTTTCTTGTATGGTAGTGCCCACATAACATGGGTTGTTCTATTTAGCACCTATTTTTAATTTTGGCACCCATGTTTTTCTTGTATGCTTGGGATTCCTATTAACCCACCATCACTTTGAGCAGAAGTCTCATGATTCTCTCTTACTCTATTTCTGGCTATCTCCCTGGTGGGATCCCATACTTTTGATTTGATTTTCTTTGGAATTTCTTACCACTACTTGCACTTTTTACCTAATGCTCCACTGTAGTTTTATTTCTATTCCTTATTTCCTTTGGATTTTTAATTGTCTCAAGCCATTGCATGCCTTTCTCATGTATTTCCAACATGCTTTACCTTAGAGGATACATTCTTATGAATATCCACAACAACTTTCACATTGGGCCCTTTTGCTTTCTTTTGCATAAAACATAACCCTAAAAACAACATAAACATGCATAAACACATATAACCATAATTGACATGTATATTAGATAAACATAACATAAATCACATAAAATCATAATAATAACTCTTATCTTGTGTGCATGGCACCAACTAGTTGCATACCTTAAACGTTCCTCTCATCCATAGACCCCACTACTCTAAATATCTTAGCATCAGATCACCCCCATGTTTGGGCTATGACTCCATCGATGAAAAGGATTACCTAAATATAGATATGGTATTATAGATAGTGCATGTGTTCTCTAGCCAAGGCACCAAACTCCAACTACAATTCCAATCTACAGCCTCTCATTCCCCATCATCCTACACAACCCAAGGAAGTGTACCCCCTTCACTACACTGTATTCCCTCAAGATATCCCACTTCCCTTCCAGGCCTCCAACATAGAGCGACTAGGAAGTCTCAAAGATATGTGGCTCTGGGAACTTCAGCTACACTCAAGAGTCTCTAGGCACCCTCTAGGGTTCACACCTTGGTAATTCACCCAAGAAACTCTCACTCTAATTCTCTAGACTTGTTTAATGAAACCCAATGAGAACTGTGCACTAAATCCCCAACATAAATCACCTACAATTCCAGGGATTCACAAACAACATAGGGTTATAGAGATTCCCTAGCTCACCTTCCAGCATGAACTCCACAAGTGATGGTCACAATGGAAAGGAATGGTAAAGTGCATAATATGAATGGATTGAACCAAAATATGAATAGAATTATAATGAAATGGTTTTCCATTGAAAATAAAGTTTAAGTATGCTTGGCCTTAACTTTCCATGTGGCACTCAAAGAACCACTTTGGAACCTTTTCCCAAACTTAGGCTAAAACTCTCATGTAACGTTTTCTTGGAATTTCATATTATTTTTTGCATTATCCCCTTTTTAGTCTTCTCATCCCCCCCTCACCTTTCCCTCTCATGGATTCCTACCCCCCCATACTCTTTTGTTTGACTTGTTTGTTGGCACAGGGTTAGACGCAGGTTTCAAAGCTACACCAATGCACCAACAAAACCCTAACTACCATCCCTTTCGGCAACACCTGCGAAGCAGATGAAGTCTCACCCAAGGTAGAGGCAGGGGTGGTTGTAGGACTCCAGTGTATGAAACCTTAGCTGGGACACCGATCTGTGATTGTAACACCTTGACAAAGAACTTAGCAATATAGTTCATCAATGTTTAACCAGTGTTTACTTCGCAGGTAAAACCCTAATTAAATAGCATCGTAGTATTCAACCAGATCTAACATCAACACTTAGCAGGATGAAAAAGATCAGATCTAGTAGATTCAAGCACTAAGCACATTCACACAGGTCAGATCCAACATTTACTCTCATTATTAAGCAAAAAGCAACAATAGATCTACCTATCATTCATCTATATCAAAGAACTAAGCAAGTAAATACATAAATACATCAATACATCACACAAATCATTCACAACACAGGATGTACATGGTTCATGCCCACCCTAGGGATACATCCACCAACTCTTCTTCTCTTTATTATCTTATGTCAAGCATCTTACAAGAACAAAGCATCAGAACATTACTCTACATAGGACAGGAGATCTGCGTGCACTTCGCCAAATCCTTCTTCCCCAAGTAGATCTAGGCACAGAGCCTTACACAATATGCACACAAAGCACTGCAAATGACTTGTACTTAGCTCTATAAATATTAATCATGTCTTCTTGCACATAGCCAGTACTAGCACTCAACCATCGATCACTATTTACATCTCCTAGTCTTCTATTTATATATTACAAAATTAGGCCTAAACATGGGTAAACCCATGGGTTGACATCCCCATACCCATTACATAATACCAAATCCAAAAAATCCCTAAAAGGGGGATGAGATCCTGCGATCTCTGCTTCGTTTTGTGCTCCACCTTCGATAGCCTATCGAAGTCCCCAAAATAGGTCTAACATGACCACAGATATTCAAAACTTGTTCAAGGGCCAACAAGCCCCCAACACTCACCTGTGACTCATCCCAAGTCATTATGATATGGGTAATTCTTCTTCAAAAGCCTCGATATTGGCTTGAGCTACTTTGACTCATTGTTGTGCCACAACCTCCAGTTCAGCGAACTCTTGGATAACAGATTCGTTAACAGGTCCCTCTAGGCATTGTTCTGCTGTAGTGACGACTTGTTCTAGTTCTTCTCCTCGACCTTCGATCTCTACGAATAGTTGGCAAGCCTCATCTTATATATATTGGAGCCTATAAGTCACTTCCATGAATTTTCTCTAAATGGTATCGACCCACTGTTGGATAGTGCGATGATCTTGGGATCGCTTCATCCTTTCAACAGATGGCAGGGGCTTCAACTGCACCTGTATTTTTTCAGCTTGCTACTTCACCTCCTAGAGATGTGAGTCCAGTGTCTTCAAATCTGTATTCTTATAGAGTCGCTCATACATTTGGGAACTTCAATGACTCAGTTTTTTACATTCCAAGGCAAGGCCCTTGATTCTTTCAACTATTCTTTGAGCAGTTGCTTCCATTTGATCCCTCACATCCTGTGGGGTGTCGGGCACTGTGCAAAGCTCCAAGTCTTCTATTATTTGTTGTAGCTATTGGATATCTTCTATGATATGGTATACTTGATGTGTGATTCAGTCTTATTCCTTTGGCTCTAATCCTATCACAGAGCGAAGTGCTCTATTGAATGCTTCTTTCACTTCGAGTTTCTCTGCGAGAAACTATTATTTTTCCTGTTGAATCTGTGCTTTATCCTCTTCAAACTTTGTTTAGAGGGAAACCTTCTCCTTCTCTACAACTCGACGTTGTTATACTATTACTTCTTACACTTTCTTCAAGGCCTGGGTGGCTTGTTTTTTTCTTCTTGTGCATGATAAAGGCGAGCTTCAGTCACATCAACTAGTCATTGGAGTTGGGTTGGCTCATATCCCAACTTTGGTTCTCCCGATGGCAGAGGCGCATTGGACACTGCATGACTGGACTAAATGGATTTCTATACCCCTCGAAGTTCAACCTCAATTCTATCGTACATCACCTCCTTCTTTTCTTCTTATTTCTACAAGATTTCCTGCGAGGCATCGTTCACAGCTGCGATGATGAAGTCAAAATCATCAACAGTGAGCACAGTCTGCATCTTGGTCAAAGTGGCTCTGAATTGCTTCCTGGGAGAGGGTTTCGGGGGAGAAACCTTCCTCTTCTTCAGGGGATCAACCTCATCTCTATGCAGTGTTACTTCACCTTGCTTCTGATCATCTTCTTTGCCATTTATCTCTTCTACTTCATCATCACTCCATCGATCAGGTGATACTGAAGCAATATTCTCTGATGAACTGCTTAAGTCTTGGAATTATTCGGTCTTCTTCCTTCTGTTGGGTATAGGTGTGTCATGTTCCTTGTGAGAAGCCTCCAAGATGTCAATTTTTGGGTCAGACATCTCTGCAGGTTCAGCGGGGATAAGGAGGTTTGTTGACTAGTCCTTGGTGATATCCTCTAGGTCCTCTTCCATGAGCTTGTAGTACGACTGAAGCTCCTCCTTATGTTCATCTTCTTGCATAGTAATATAGATGAAGTGATGATCTATGCATAACTTCATAAGGGTTCAAAACCTCTATAGGGTGTTCAGTGTCATGCGAGGTTAAACTTCGATGACTCTCTTAAGCTGGAGATAATATGTGTGAAAAACTGTGTTCGACTGCCACTGTTTTCCCATGTCGCTCGAGTACCAGAGCATGGTGAAATTCCCAGCGAGCGGCTCAAACGGTTCAATGTCCGGTAAGGTCACACCTTCTGGCATCTCGTAAGAAATAAACACAATGAGGATCAGGATCCAGCTAAAGTGGAACTCATAGCCCTGATCTCATGCTTCACGACAGTCTAATTCCATATGATTAACTATATAATTCACCCAGTTCATCTGTAGGCCTTCTACACATTACCCCATGAGGTCAACAACAAATCTTGTGACCCGCATGGTTATGTTCTTCCTTATGATATTTCTTGCAATTAATTGGCATGCTAGGTGCACTGTGCCATTCTGGATGGAAGCTACATTGTAGCCTGGCATCCCCTTCTCAACATCATCATAGGTATTCTTGATCTTCTATGATAACACGCGATTTGTGGGTCGGGTCCTTGCATACTCAATCCGATGATCCTGTGGATCTGTGTTGGATCGACTATGATATGACAGTCTAGCCATAAGTAGTCGCCATGGTAACATGAAAGTAGGATCTTGACATAGGCATTAACCTCCTGGTGCCTTCCAAAGTGTGATATTTTCATTACATTCAACAAGGTGGACTATGTGAGGTTCATTGTCCATGGATGGGGGATTATCTTTGAGTTCTTCCCCTTCATCCTGGTCAAGTATTTATATAGGATGAGCATACTATGGTTCTTGCGGTCTCCTAGGTTGAAGTCGTTGAACTTCAACATTGTGATCTTGTCTTGTTTTGCTCAAACTATGCATATCCCCTTCGGAAGGTACACAGTAACCATGGTGTACTCAAAATATCTCGTCACACTATCACGACTCACCGCGCCGGCCAGAGTCACGATGT
>SNQJ01S0132486.1:0-10116 GCA_010110895.2 Picea sitchensis | reverse complement strand
TCCTCCAACTTCGTAAGGCCATAACTCTCAAACCGTGAGGATTTATGTGACGTTCCACATACCACCAGAAATGGCATGACATGTAATATTCATATAGAATATTATTGTCTAAAAATATATCATAACTCATACCGGTACCCATCAAACAAACTTGGGTCCATTACCCAAACTTGGAGTCTCCAACTTCTCATGGCCATAACTCTCTAACCCTGAGGAGTTATGTGACGTTACATATACCATCGGAAATGGCATGATAAGCACTATACATCTAGGATAGTTTCATCAACAATTTCCTTTATCTTCATCTCATTATTCCAAATACAAGCATGGGTCCTCCAACCATTTTTCTAGGATAACTCAATCCGCAAAGCGTGTTCCCGTGAGGGATTTCACCATAAGGGGACCACTTTGGAGTTCATCCATTTGTGAAACTTATCAATCATGATAATACAATAATGAGAGCATGGGTCCTCCAACCATTCTTCTAGGATAGCTTAATCCGCAAAGCATCTTCCTGTGAGGGCTTTCACCATAAGGGGGCCACTTTGGAGTTCATATATTTGTGCACCTTATCAATCATGATAAGACAATAATGAGTCATATATACATTTTTCCAACAATGCATCATATATCAATGAAACCACATTGATCCATATTCATCATGTATCAATTACAACTCATTGATCCATCTTCATCATATCAATGACAACTCATTGGTCCATCGTCATCTATGCATTATCATCAAGGAAAATACATATTATATTACATCAATCATCAATCAATCAATACTTTGACATCAATTAATCACTTTACATTAATAAATCACTTGACATCAATCAATGACATCAATCAATCATACCATTGGCATCAATGACAACATGATCCAACATATGTGAGCACTATGTTTGTGGAAAACAAAAGAGAGACATATTTCTCAGAGTTGGAAAGCTAAAGAAGAATGAAAAGTTAGAGCTTGTGCATACATATGTATGGGGACCAACTCATGTATTATCTCTTGGTGGCTCTCATTATTATTTTACTTTTATTGATGATGCAACTAGAAAAACTTGGGTTTATTGCATTAAAAAAAAATCTATTGTTTTCGATACTTTTAATAAATGGAAAGCTTTGATTGAGAATGAGACAGGAAAAAGGTTGAAGTGTCTCAGATCAGACAATGGAGGTGAATATTACAACAAGGATTTTTATGATTACTGTTCATACCATGGGATTCGTAGAGAGAAAATAGTTACAGGAACACCACAAGAAAATGGTGTATCATAAAGGATGAACAAGACAATCACGGAGCATGCAAGGAGTATGAGATTGCATGTTGGGTTTCCCTTACAATTCTGGGAAGATGTATATATTGTTGTTTACTTAATAAATATAGGACCTTCAAAATCTTTGGATGGTGGAATTCTGTAGGAGGAGTGGAAATATGAAAAGGTAAACTATTCTTTTTTGAATACTTTCGGTTGTGAAGAATTTGTCCATATTGATATAGAAAATAGAAAAAATCTTGAGGAAAAATCCAAGAAGTGTACCTTTATTAGATATAGAGTTAATGATTTTGGTTATCGCTAATGGGATTATTAAAATCATAAAATCATTAAGAGTAGAGATGTCATATTCAATGAGAAGGTCATGTACAAAGATCATTTGTAGGGAAAGAAACAAGAAAAAGAAAAACTAGAATACACAGTGCTTGATGAGATCACTAAAAACAAAATTCTAAAGGTACAAAAAAATCAAATGTACAACAATAGGAGCAATAGGTACCTCAAACTCCTGCTAGTGTTGTTAGAATATTTACTAGGTTAAGTAGACCCCCTGAATGATACTCTCTTCCATTGTGTTATTTATTGTTGACTGATTCTGGTGAACCATAATGTTATGAAGAGGCAATGTAGGTAGAGACTAAAAAGAAGTGGGAGAAAGGAATGAAAGAGGAAATGGATTCCTTGGTAAATGACTAGACTTGGGACTTGGTTCAGTTTTCTACAAGAAAAAGAGCATTGCATAATAAATGGGTTTATAGGTTGAAGGAAGAAGATGGAGGAAAGAGACGGTACAAGGCTAAACTTGTTGTAAAGGGGTTTACAAAAAAGAAAGGAATAGATTTTGATGAAATATTTTCTTCTATTGTTAAAATGAATTCAATTAGGACTATTTTAAGTCTTGTGGCAGTAGACGATTTGCATCTTGAACAATTAGATGTAAAAACAAATTTTCTCCATGGATATTTGGATGAAGAGATTTATATGCATCAACCATAGGGGTATGAGGTCAAAGGGAAGGACAATTTGGTATGCAGGTTGAAGAAGAGAGTGTATGGCCTAAATAAATCTCCAAGGAAGTGGTAATTGAAGTTTGACATGTTTATGATAGAACACGGTTATAGTAGATGTCGTTCTGGTCACTGTGTTTATTTTAAAAGGCTAGAAAATGGAAGATATATTATCTTGCTATTGTATGTAGATGGAATGTTTGTTGTAGGGTCTAATATGTAGGATATAAATGTGCTTAAGAATAAATTATCTAATTCATTTGTGATGAAGGATTTGGGTACTGCAAATAAAATCCTTGGTATGAGAATAACAAGAGACAGGAAAAATTGCAAATTGACATTTTCTCAGGGTGAGTACATAGAGAAGGTGTTGGAGAGGTTTAGAATGCATAATGCAAAAGAAAAACCAGTTAGTACACCTTTGTCCAACCATTTCAAATTAACTAAGGAAATGTGTCCCAATACATAGGAGGAGATAGAATACATGTCCAAGGTCCCTTATTCATCAATAGTTGGTAGCTTTATGTATGCGATGGTTTGCACAAGACCAGATATTGCACATGCAATGGGAGTTGTGAACAAGTATATGAAAAATCCAAGTAAATAACATTGGGAGGCAGTAAAGTGGATTCTCAGGTATTTGAGAGGTACTTCTACTCATGCATTATGTTTTGGAGGTTTAGACATTATTCTATAGGGATATGTTGATTCAGACATGGTAGGTGATAAATATAGTATGAGGATCACCACAGTGTATGTTTTAAATATAGGTGGAACATCAGTAAGTTGGATTTCAAAACTACAAAAGGTTGTTGCACTTTCAACAATAGAAGAAAAGTATGTTGTTTCTATAAAGGTTAGTAAATAAATGATTTGGTTATAGACGTTTATGGAGGAATCATGAAAGAAGCAAGATAATAAAAGGTTGTACTATGAAAGTGAGAGTGTCATTCATCTTGCAAAGAAATCATCCTTTCATTCAAAGACTAAGAATATATATCTTAGGTACCATTTCATATGATCTGTCTTGGAAGATGGACATTTGAAGTTGGAAAAGATACATACTAGCCATAATCTTCCAGAAATGTTAGCAAAGGGAGTAACTAGGGAAAAATTGAGTTCCTTCTCAGTTACAGTTGGCCTTCAAGCATGAAGGTGAAAATGATAAAGTTTCTAGGTCCAAGGTGGAGTATAGTTTAGTAGGTATAACAACAGTGGATTTGTTGTGATCAGTCTTGATGCAACCCCCTCTACTCTCCCGTAGTGCTACGCGACCACCTGGTCAAAGGATATTCGATTCTTGAGTCTGATGACTCTTTGAAACCTTAATGGCTTCCTTCTGTATCAATACACATGCCCTTTCGGCTTCCTTGGTGCAGGTCTGATAGCACCCACAACCTTCCCCTTTTCTCTACTGTGAAACCTTAGAGTAGTGAGCTATAGATCCTTTTCAGATAAGATATCTCTTGAATGTGACACTGGGAAATGACCACGTGATTGCAAGCACAGTCACACGAGGTTTGAATTCAAACTACCTTTGGGCCTGCAATCCTCTTCAAGCTTCCACGTGTCCTTCTAACAAAATCATGGTTTGAATTGTAGCTCACCCTCGATATTTTAAACTTCGCACAACTCTTGTCCCTGCAATTCTATGGGATCGTCAATCATGCGATATTGACGATACTTCCAAACTGGAGATTCAGATATTCTCTTTCCCAATCGATGAAATAGATTTGTCTATCTGAGATCAACGGATGCGGTCTCTTCGCATTTCCAGATTTCGAGAATTTGAAATCTCAAGCCCAACTCCTTCTTTACTCCAATCCCCTAGATTTGACGATATGTGGACACATGTCCCATGAAATCAACGGTGTTGATCACTTCTGAACTCCAAAATTCAAACCTTTCAACTCTCAATTTTTCTCTCCCCGCAAAGTATGTGAATTTCTACCGTGGGTCCTCATGATATAATGATCAAGGATTACTTCAGGACTTTACCCAGAGTGCATGGATCTATGCCACGTCTCTCCTAGATTCGATGGTTCTGAATCACTTCGAGCCTTCGGGGTTCGATAGTCTCAGTTCTCAACTGAAAATGCATAATAACTTTACTCGGATCTCACGATCTGTTGACAAGTTTCCACCTATAGATCAATGACTCTTGACTCTTTGGCTCTTTGGGCTTCAAGATTTTTCAACACTTCGACCTTTTCCTTCCTCTGGATCTTCTGACCTGTCGATATGTTTCCTCCTAGATCCAAAGATCCAGATTCGCTTCGGCTCTCCATCTCTTCATGCTTCAAAAATACAAAGTTTCACTTGCCTCTGCTCGAACTCACAATATCTAACAGCTCAGATGCACTTTGGCAATCCGACGCTTGAAGTTTACGTGAAAAATATGATGACTCAGATATGTTCCTGCGATTGGATGATTGAGATCCTACTTTGGGTTTTCGGATCTTTGGGCTTATGAAATATCAGTTCTCAACCCTAGTGAGGTTTCTCTCTCCTCTGTGTGCGAAGTGCTAAGGCTCGTGCACCTTACCCTGATCATACGGTTGTTGATTCGTTACTCTGTGATCCAATGACCATTGTCTCTCCTCTCTCCCGAGATTCTAATTCCTTTGTGACTTAGAATATTTTCTAAGTGTTCAAAGGCTTCAAACCTTTGCTCCTCCTACGAGTCCAACTCTTGGATCTTGTTAACACTTATGAAAAGTGCTATCCCTTCTAAGATTTATCCTTAAGAAGATTTTGATTTCCCACACACACCTTATGTTATCAGGATTTTGAGAAATCAATTCGAAGGATTTCTTGAAACTAAATTCTTCTCACCCACTCGACATTTATCTGTTTTGAGTTCTTCGATGGTTTATCGATCTTCGACACTGCGCACACCTTGCACCTAGTCTAAGTTCCCTTTGTTCTCTCTGAACTTCCCTGAATCACTTCAAGACTCAATCGACACACTCTTTGCATTCAATATGCACACCTTGCATACAAGTGTCGGAAGAGAAACAGTTGAAACTCATCTAGTTTCGTCATGAACTCATACAGTCAACCTCTCGAATAATCATACATGAAGGAAAATGGAATAAATCACACACCCAGAATATAACATTCATTCATCCATACATAAAATGAACATAGTCCGAGGATTTAGAACAATTCTGTCTGTTCTATTCCTTCATGGAAACAAATTACATAATGTTTCTTCTACTCTACTATGTTTTATTGATCTCTCAGATCTCTATATCATTATTTCTACTATGTTTGTTCTATTACAATGCAACAATGAAAAAACTATCTAAGGACTGGCTCCATGAGATCTCCCGTCCTGTCTGCAACCTATCCTATGAAATGCTTAGTGGTTACCTACTCTATCCTATTACAATAACAAATAGTTATTTCCAGATAAGAGTCAATGCTCAATATCTGCAATCCCTTACAGTCCTTCATGACTTTACAAACAAGTTACAATTTTAAAATGTTGTTTACAAAATATCTCAACAACCTGGTTTAATTCTGAGTTGATTTCCGATTTGAAATTATTTCATTTGCTGAGATGTCTTTCCTTTGCCGCCATGCTTGCGTTTTGACTCTGAAGACGATTCTCCTGCATCATACTCCTCTATTTAAAATTTTCATGGACTCCTGTCCATGAGCTCCTGCATTGTCTTTCCATGCTTCAAAATATTAGGTTCTATGAACCAACTTGCATTTTCCATTGGATGATCTTTCCACTTCACTAAATATTCAGGATATGTCTTCCTCTTGGTATTCTTTCCATCTCTCTATTCAATCATTTTCTCCATCTGAGGTTTTTCTACTATGGGTAATTTTTCTTCCCACTGAAATTCTTTCTGATCATCTGATTCTCCTGCTTTATCTCTCCTGTAAAGATACAGGTACGCAACATTGAATATCGGTGATATCCCAACATTGTCTGGCTACTCAATTTCATAAGCATTGGTTGCAAATTTTCTGAGAATCATGCATGGCCCTATCTTCTTCATCTTCAACTTGTTATACATTCCCCTTGGAAACCTTTATTTTCTCAAATTAGCTAAAACTTCATCTCCAACTTCGAATTGAACTTCTATCCTCTTTTGATCAACTCTTCTCTTGTATTTCTAGCTACTATTTTGTAGCTGTTCTCTGACTCTATCATGGAGTTTCTGCATTTCTACTGCAAAATCCTCTGCTCCAACACTTCTAAACTCATGTTGATTTAGATCTCTCAAATCTGTAATCCCTCTTGACTATATACCATAAACAATTTCAAATGGACTTTTCCCTATGCTCATGTTGATTGAATTTTTGAATGCAAATTTTTCTTGTGCCAGAATATGATCCCATTGACGACCTTGCTCAGTGACTAAACTTATAAACAAGTTTCCCGGACTCCTGTTTACTACTTTAGTCCGTCCATATGTTTGAGGGTGATATGTTGAACTAAAGGACAAGTTCGTCCCCAACCTTTTCCATAGAGTCCTCCAAAAGTGTCCTACAAATTTGGTGTCCCTGTATGAGACTATGCTCCTCGACAATCCATGTAGCCTCACTACTTCTTTGGAAAAAAAATTGGCTATGTGTGTGGCATCGTTTGTCTTCTAGCATGGTATGAAATGTGCCATATTTGAAAATTTTTCCACCACAAAAAATATGGAATCACTCCTTTTTTTAGCTCTAGGGAATCCCAAAACAAAATCCATACTGATTGGATCCCACGACCTCTCTGGAATTGGTAATGGATGATACAAACCAGTGTTATGTTGTCTTCCTTTTTCATATTGACAAATTTTGCATTTGTTCACAAACTTTTTCATCTCTGCTCTCATGCTTGGCCAATAATATGAATTACTCAGCTATGCAAATGTCTTATAGTGACCAAAATGTCTAGCTAAACCTCTGTTTTTCTTCTCTTTCAACAGGTTATCTCTCATTGAGAATTTCGGTATGCATAATTGGCTTCCCTTGAACAATAATCCATCTTGGATCAAATATTCAGTCCATGGGATTCTATCTCCCAATAAAGGATTCTTGCATGCCTCATAAGATTCCTTAAAATATGTGTCTTCTTTATACATCTCCTTGAGGTGTTGAAACCCTAAGGTCTCCACTTAGAATTCCTCTACAATCAAACTCCTCGTGCTCAAAGCATCTGCAACTTTGCTAGCAGTTCCAACAATATGCTTGATAACAAAAGTAAATTTTTGCATAAATTCTACACATTTTGCATGTTTATGATTCAAATTTTCTTTCCTAGTAATAAACTGCAAAGCTTGATTATCATTGTACAAGACAAATTATTTAGGAATTAGATAGTGTATCCACTTCTTTAAACCTTGAATCACTGCATAAAATTCTTTTTCATATGTGGAATAATTTTTCTTGAGGTCATTCAGTTTCTCATTGAAATAAGCAACTGGCCTATTATCTTGACTCAAGACTGCTCCAATAGCTAATCCACTTGCATCACATCTCACCTGAAATGTTTTTCCAAAATCTGGAAAGACCAGAATTGGTTGTTCTGTGATTTTCTCCTTCAACACTTTTAATTTTTTTTTCAGCTTCCTCTGTCCATTTAAAATACTTGTGTTTCTTCTTCATAATGTCCAACATGGGTGCACATATACCACTGAAATTTCTGATAAAATTTCTATAAAATCTTGCTAACCCATGAAAAATTCTTACCTCAAATATGTTGTTTGGTGATGGCCATTCTTTGATTTCTCTCACCTTTTCCGGATCCATCTTCAATTCATTTGAAGAGATAAAAAAACCCAAATATATGAGTTTCTTCTTCATAAAAGAACTTTCCTTTAGATTTATCAACAACTTCTCTTGCTGCAAATTTTCCATCACTGATGTCAAATGTCTTAAGTGTTCTCCCTTTGTTTTACAGAATATTAGTATGTCATCCAGATGTACTATGAAATTTTTTCCTATGAAGTCTTTCAATGCTTCATTCATGAATCTCATAAATGTGCTTGGTGCATTTGTCAACCCAAATGGCATGACCAACCATTCAAACAATCATTCATTTGTCTTGAATGTTGTTTTTCATTCATCTCCCTCTCTCATTCTTATTTGATGATATCTACTCTTCAAGTCTATATTGGAAAAATAGCTTTCTCCACTCAAACAATCCATCAAATCATCCATCCTCGGTAAAGGAAATATGTACCTAATGTTTATCTTATTGATGGCTCGGGAATATCTACACATTCTCCATCCTTCTTTGGACTTAACACAGTTGGTATTGTGCACGGGCTTAGGCTTTCCCTAACTAAACCTTTATCCAACAAATCTCAGACTTGATTTTTGACTTCCTCATTCTCTCTAGGTGTCAACCTATAAGCTTCTTTGTTTGGTAAACTAGATCCTGGAATACGATCAATATGGTGTCTTATACTCCTAATGGGTGCCAATGAGTGATGTAACTCATCCAATACTATTTCAACAAAGTTTTCTAATAGTTCCTAGATTTCTGTAGGTAAATCTTCCACATAAGTATTCATAATGATAACTCTAGGCTTCCTCACTACAACAAACTGCATTTCTTTTTCCATCTTGAATTCATTCAAGAGTTCCTTCCCACTCATGATAAGTATGATTGAACTAGCTTCTCTCTTTTGATCTTTGTCTTTTATGGGTAACAACATATGTCTCCTACCATTCTTCTCTAGGGTATAAGTATTCTTTCTCCCATCATGAATAACCTTTCTATCAAACTGCCACGGTCTCCCCAATAAAATATGACAGACATCCATAGGAATTACATCACATAATATTTCATCCCTATAACCTCCTATTTTAAATTCAACTTGGAATTGTTGACTTACCATTACTTAATGTCCTTTATGCAACCATGATACCTTGTATGGGTTTGGATGTGCAGTTGTCTTTAGCTCTAGTTTCTCCACCATCTCTGTGGATACTAGATTGTGAGTGTTCCCACTGTCTATAATCACCTTGCAAAATTTGTCTTTAATCTTGCAAGAAGTTCTGAATAGACTTGTTCAATGAACTAGCTTCTCCATTTCCTTCTCTAGTTTAAGAAGAATCTTCCTCATCATGAGGTTTTTTCCTCCTTCTGTTGCTTCTACTTCCACATGTTTATGTGCTTCACCTCCTCCTTATTTATTTCTCTCGGGACATTCCCAAGTTTTGTGTCCTTGCTTTCCACAGGTATAGCATCTAACTACGCCTCCTCTGGCTCTTCCTCATCCTCTGGAAAATGAAATTCTTCCACCATGTTGTCCTTCTTTAGAACTTCCACCCTTCTCATGGTGACTATGATGTTTTTCAGCTTCATGCTTCGTCTTCTGGAACTTCTCTCTGCTTGTTCCCTTACCTCTGATTGAGTTTTCTCCTCTGCTTCATTGGCTTTGTTTCCTGGACAATTTTTCTTTAGATTTCAAGGTTGTTTGATAAGCATCCTCGACTTTACTGACAGACATCATGATGATCTCCTCTTGTATTTCATATCTCATCCCATTGATATACCTAGCTGTATTTTCGTCTTCATTTCTTTCTGTCCAACCTGATGTTCAGTCTGTAAAATTCCTCAGTGTACTCCTTCACTAATAAGATTTTATGTCTTAGGTTTTTCCATCTTATGATTAGATTGATTTGATAGTCCTTTGGGATAAATTTTTCCTTAAGCTTGTCTACCATCCTATCCCACTTTTTAATTTTTTGCTTACCATTGCTGCTACGTTCGGCTTGCAGTTCATCCCACCATAACGCTGCATGACCTTTTAGTCTTGTCACTGCATGATTCACCATATTATCTTCTTCGATATCTTCGTAATCAAAGT
>SNQJ01S0132485.1:14354-29932 GCA_010110895.2 Picea sitchensis | reverse complement strand
GATGATAGGAGGAGCATGCGTGTTGCCATCAATGACAAAGGAGAAGATTGTTGGAATATTGGTTGTTGTCATTGATGTCAACCCCAGTCATTGGTTTTGGACCGCAATATTGATGAAGGTATTTGGACATGAAGGACAATGTACATGCAAAAACAAAACCCATGGATGGATAGTATACAACATGTTGTTTTCGATGGTAGGTGGCATGTCACATGGATCCTCATGGTTGAGGAGAAATGAAATTTTGAAGATGACAAAGTGAATTGAAGAAGGAAGAACATGTAGGCCCCGAAGATAATTAAAGGAAAGAATTACAAAATAAGAAAGTGCCAGGTCGGCCCTAATGTTAAAATGAAGTGACATAAATGGTATAAATAAATATCATTATACATTCATTTGATACACAGGTCGAATTTTAGAGGAAATCAGAAGTAAAGAAGGTCGGATTTCAAGGGAGGATGAAGTCTTTTGGTGATGTGTTCTAAGACATATAAAGGTACCTATGGTAAAATTTGCATCTCTTGATTCACTATAATTATGGATATACACTCTGTGGAAGATAGGGTTTTTGACCAGTCCTAAAGCTAGTCAATAAACATGTGTTTTGAGTAAAATAGTCATAACTTATTCATAGAGAATCCAAATGAAGTGGGACCAATTTCATTGGAAAGAGTATGGACTTGGGTTTCTTATGTGCGAGTTTCAAAATCTGATGTTAAATATTGAGCGCGGGGCATTCTGTACAAGTTTTCTCTCTTGAATAAACTAGAATTGAATAAAGTTTACCATTATTTCTATAACTTCTTTTTGGGGAGGATTCAAGGAGTGAAACTTGGAGGAGTTTTAGAGAATACATTGAGTAGTATTATCTATAGGATTATATTATTCCAAGAATTGAAGAATTACAGAAGTTGAAGAAGTCTCAGGAAGCATTATCAGGCTTTATGTGATGGTTGGTTGATGGTGATGATTTAATGTAANGAGGTCAAACCTCTCTTGATATTGGAGGATTGTATCTTCCTCTTGGAGTTTTATCCCTCCTTTTATATTTGGAAGCTATAGCTACCTTTGGAAGTCATTACTTCCCTTGACCAATAACTATTGATTATTTCTCATATAGTGTGCATGGTGTATTGTGGTGTATTGATGTAACTCTTATACTATTGTTCATTGCTCATTGGATACAATTGAATGGTTTAAGTATAAGTTGAAAAAGTTTTTAAATTGTACTTCATACTGATTCACCCCCCTCTTAGTATCAACAGTACATTGGATCTGTTTCCACCCTTACCTTCATTCATCAGTGGGTAAAATAAAGGTGGCGTGTTGAGAAACCCATATCGGTTGGAAACCATAAATGGATAGCGTCACTCAACTGTAGTCTTGTTCATAGAATACTATGTATTATCATTATTATCATTATGTCACATAGTTTTGGGTTTGACTGGTGTAATCCAATGTTTGATATATATTTATATGATGTAAATGTAAATCTTTGTCTATTATACATTCTCAAATTCAAAAGCTAAGGCGTGACAAATTTTATATATACATGTTGATATATGAAAAACTAAAGTGATTGATATACAATAGCCAAAGCATGACACTATGGTTGAAAACTTTAGTTTTTCATATATATAATATGTATATATGCAAAAGCATATGATATGTATATATGCAAAATCTAAAGTGTAGCAAATTATTACACCGATAAGCGTACACCTATTGACAATGGCCAAAATTAATGGGCTTTTAATTACAAAAGGGATTTCAGTGGACATGATTTGATATGCTATGATTATTCTTAGTTGTCACAATAAATGAAGGGTTGTGATTTCAGCCATTAACTTCCTTGCATGAAAAAACATGATTGTTATTCATTAAAAGGGGTGATTAGGGTGATTAGCATAATAATGACCCATCTACCTAGTTTAATAATTGCTCCTGACAGTTTTACTGTGAGTAAGGCACATTTAGGATTTTTACTGCATATTTTTATGGTTATTACCTTCAAGACATGTTTATGAAATTATTGTGAGATGCATAGGTGTATCTACCCCGGAATCGATCCAATAATGCTAATTGTAATTATCAAGATCTTTATTGGATGAGTGGGGAGCGTTTGCTCCACCCCTTCATGCGTTTTTAAAAATAATGCCCCATGTACGTGGAAAATTTAAAATAATGTGTGCCCTATTATTTTAATCCTTTCTCTTCCTCACCCAATTATTTCAAGAACACTAAGGGAGAGATGGACCCAACTATCTAAACCCAACTACAAAGAAAGTGTAGGTGTGCTCTATCGCAGCCAGTGTGAGTTGAATTTACCTCTATGTTGCTTCCATTTTTGGGAGGTCAGATATCTAGGATAGGAATCCCATGAGAAACAAAATATCGTCCCACTTTGGTCATGGATCACCAAACATGAAGCCATGTATTTACTATAGAAGATGTCAACCTAGTATTGCAGTTTGATTTCAATGTGGTAAATACTCTGATTGTTTGGATCATTCTGATAAATTCATTACCTTTGTTTAAGGTTTTAAATATTTTTAAATTAAATTACGTTTCATTAGGTTTTGAAATCATCTCTGACGTCTATGGTTGGATTCTTTGATGAGTATCTTCACATGAATTGTTGTAATGATGTTCTATGCATGGGCAGTTGAGCCCCCATCCAAGGGTGTTGTCAATAGTGCAAGACGAGGTGATTATTAAATTATTATTTTTTTAATTATTTATATAGATTATTAATATCTTGATTAGACATGTGTTAGTGGTTATCATCATTTTCATAAATCTTATCTGGCCCTTTACTATGACCTTTTAGCTATGTAGGTTTCGACAGAATTGGAAGATTTGTCATCATGGAGCTTTGATGCACGATGAAATCGATCTCGTGGTGGTGAATGATACATTTATTACTATCGATTGCATGGTGTCTATGGTGTTTCTTCGCATTATTATCTAAAACCATAATCTTGAGGGATAATATTAAACTAAACCTCACCCTACATATAATGTCGAACCCTATCTGCTTCCATCTATTAGAGTCGACAGTTTACATAGTGTGCGTAGAAAAATAACAATAAAATATAGATATTGCAGGTGGATTTTTGAATTAGGAGCATAGATTTGAAATTGTCTCTAGCATGAATGGTTGGTTGCTTTGATGAAGAGATTTTCATGCATTGTCATAATGGTGATTATTGATATCTTTTATTATTTTTAAAATTGTTGTTTTTAAATTATTATATATAGATTATTGATATCTTGAGCATCTCCAACAATTAAGAAGATCAAAATCGGTATCAATGATAATTACTTCGACATGTGTTGGTGGTTCTTATTGTTGATCATTTCAAAAAAAATATTTAGCCCTTTACTATGACCTTTTCGATGTGTATGTTTTGGTAGAATTGGAAGATTAGTGATTCTCCCTGTTTTTGTTTTAAAACCCCGATCTTTAGGGAGAATATTAAACTAAACCTTAATCTTATATCTAATGTCGAAGCCTATTGGCATATATCAGCCACTTTTTTATGTGGTTGTGCTAGTATATATATTATTATATATTATATACAACAGCAAACGAGGTTGTATATACATTGTTATATTCACATGTTTGTTATAAAGTGGGAAAATGTTGATATCTTAATTTATGATTACATATAAATTTAACACAATTTAATAATTTTTATTTAAAATTTATTAAATTTTTTTCCTAAGGAAAAAATATGTGATTTTATTAAAGGAAATAAGATTACATATGTATATGCCTTAACATTCCTATAGCATTTTTGATTCCTATGGAATATGCAATATGATTTACAAAATTTACAAAAAAATGAGGCCTTCCTGATCCGGATTTTATGGGCAGAACAAAATGACTACAGATTACTAATAGGTACTTAACACAAAATAACAGAGATACAGTAAAACCAGTTTTCTATTCAATAAGGAAATAAGAGGAAACTGTAAAATGCAGCAGAAAACAAGCTTGTTGGAATGGTGGAGGCTTATCTTTGAGAAGAGATGTGACAATTGTGCTCATTCGCAAGAAGATAATTACAATGAGGCTCTAAATACATTTTTACAATAATCAAGAATGCAAAAATCCCTAGACATTAAAAAACCTAACCCTAGGAGATGAAGCGCCAAAATTCATGTGGGCCCCGTTTAGGTAAGTTAGTACATCAACTTCTTGGGGTCATAACTTTTGCATATGATCTTCGTTTTAGGCACATGATAGCCCATTGGAAAGGTATTGTCAAGGAGATTCATTTTGGGGGCAACATGTAAGAAACTTCCATGTTTCTACCTATTTTCCCAAAAAACATTGTTTAGGGCCTCAAAATAGCTCTGGAAGTTTCAGGACTCGAAAAACTACTAAAAATAGTAAATTACCAAAATTGCCAGAAAATTGTTTTGAGACAGTTAGAAAAGGTGGGTGGCCATCGACATCCACCTGGATCAATACACCCTCCTTAGGAAGCAATGGTATCCATTGCGTTGAGTTCCCCCATCAAATGAGGAAATTTCTGCTGAACTTGGCCTCGGGTGAGCCACTTGCCTTAGTGCAGGAGTTGCCCTACTTTAATGACTCAATAAAGATGGATCCTTTGTTGTCAAGTGCCCTTGATCTATGTGTCCACAATCTTATCACTAGATGACTGTTGTATGCAGTCGGGGTTGAGCTCTGTCGGTGTCAGTTGTTTTGCTACTTCTAAGGTGTCCAATAATAGTGGGGAATAAGGGCGAAGGAGATCCATGTTGAACACTAGCCGTAGCCAAGGAAAGGAGGAATGTTGAGGTCAAAGGAATTATCCCCCATGGCCTTGGTGATGGTGTACGACCCATAAAAGAGTGGGCGAAGCTTCTGATGGGGTCCTGTAAGGCGTTCTTTTTGCAAGTGCAACCAAACTTTATCACCCATCTGAAACTTATGTGGCACCCGATGTTGATCATGGCACTGCTTGTACTTGTCATTGGACTTATGTAGGATATCCTAAACATGTTGGCAGATGTGCTGGATCCACTCAATGAACTGGGTGGATTTGTCAGCTTTAGTTGGAGCAGGAGATGAGTTGATTGAGGCGACCGCAAGGGGAAGTGCAACATCTATGGGACCCAATGGTTGGAATCCCAACCCCACCTGAAAGGGGCTATGGCTAGTTGAGCTATGCAGGTCTCGATTGTAGCTATGATGGACATAGGGAAGGCTCTCATACCATGTGCGAGGATGCTTGGAATTATACATGTGAAGGATATGCACAATCATTCAATTTACAACCTCGATTTGGCCATCTGTCTAGGGGTGGAATGCCATGGATTTGGTGAGCTTGGTGTCCAGCAGTGACCAAAGGCTCGACCAGAATGTGCTGAGAAATAGACTGTCCCGATATGAGACAATGGTTTGTGGGATTCCAAAATGTACCCAGACTCGTTCAAAGAAGATCTTGGCAGTGGCCTCTGTTGTGATGCTCTTCTTGCAGGCAACCATAATCTCCATCTTAGAAAAGAGATCAACAACCACAAAAACATAGTCATTCCCCCACTTGGTGGATGGGAGGCCTGACATGTAGTCCATTGAGATGGATTCCCATGGCTCGTCAGGAGTAGGAAGAGGGGTGTAGAGGCCCTGTTTCTTAGTGGTCGGTTTGGCAGTAGAACAGGCAGTGGAGGACCTAATATACTTGTTGACCTTCTGTCAAAGTTTCGACCAGTAGAAATGTTTATGTAGCATCACCACTATCTTTTCAACACTGAAGTGTCTTGCCACCCAACTATAGTGGGTTTCCCAGATAATCTTCACTCACTCACTTGATGGAACACAAATATAGCCCAGATAACACAACAACCCATCCCGAATCTGGAAATTATCGACAACTGTGTTTGCACCCAACATTTGGTAGGTGGTGGAAAAGTTTGGATCTGTCTCATAGAGTTGGGGCCATCCAGAGGTCTCATGGCCGCAAGAGTCTAGCACCGTGGTGAGTATTGAGACTAGTGGTCTGATGATTCAATCAACAACACAGTTGGTGCTTCCTGTTTTATACTTCATTTTGAGGTGGAATTGCTGCAAGTATGTGGACCACTTTTGATGGCGGTCATTCTACAATTTTCCTTATGTTTGCATGAATTGCAATGGATTATGATCAGTATGGATGACTGTCTTCTTCCCAAGAATGTAATGTCTCCATTGGCGATAGGCTTGCACAATGGAGTACATTTGTTTTTCATAAGTAGGGTACTTACATACAACATCTGATAGTTTCTAACTATGATAGGCCACAGGGTGGTCATGCTAAATGAGAATGACACCCACAACATAGTCTGAGGCATATATCTCGATATCAAAGGGTTGTTGCAGGTTTGGTAGTGAAAGTACAGGGGTTGATTACAAGAACTGCTTCAAATCATCGAACTCTTGTTGTTGGTACCCACCCCATGCAAATTTTCCTTACTACCACCCCTGGTTATTTGGTCGAGGGCCCATGCAATATGGGAGAATCCCAACATGAACCTGTGGTAGAAATTGGCAAGGCCCAAGAAGCTCTGAAGCTCAGTGAGTGTGGTTGGGGTTGGCTAGTCACAGATGACTTGGATCTTGGCTAGATCCACATGTATGCCATGCTGATCAATGATGTAGCCCAGGTAATGGACCCTGTCCATGTCAAAGGAGCATTTTTCCAAGTTGGTGTATAGCTTGTGTTGCCGCAGGGTGTGAAGAACCTGCTGAATATGTTGCAAGTGTTTGACCCAAGTCTTGTTGTAAATGTGAATGTCATCTAGATACACCACTACAAAAGTATTGGTGAATGGTCGCATGATATCATCCATAATCCTCATGAAAGTGGCTGGAGCATTTGTCAAACCAAAGGGCATGACCAACCATTCAAAAAGGCCTTCCTTTGACTTGAAGGTGGTCTTCCATACATGTGTCTCTTCTATTAGGACCTGGTGGTAGCCATAATTCAGATCAATATTACTGAAGTATTTGGCCCCCGTAAGTTGATCAAGGAGGTTGTCGATTCGGGGAATCGGGTACCAGTTTCTGACTGTGATTTTATTCAGATCTTGGTAACCAATGTAGAGTTGCCAAGTTCCATATTTCTTATGTACCATCACGATTAGGCTCCCACAAGGTGATGATCTAGGACGTATGTGTGCCTTGTGTAAAAGTTCTTTCTTGATCTCCTCATTCTCTAATGGAGAGCTGACGATGAAGTGTCCCATCAGGCGATGGTGCATCGGGGTGTTGAATAATGCAGGCAGTGGTGCATCGGGGGTCAGACCAATGGGGTGCTTGACCTGGCAGTGCAGAGGTACCCTGGTAGGTGAGGAGAATATATACGAGTATTCTTACACTACCTTATCTACTTTCTTCTGTTGTCTGGAGAGGTCGGCCACAGAGACCCTGGATGTGGTTGTGATCTTTCACTCATTCTGAGAGAAAATCACGAAGAAGACAAACTTCCCCATGTGAGAGATGATCTTCCTGAACTTCTTAGAAAATATCAAGGAAATAGAATTAGGTGGGACTGGATCGGGTATCCTGTTTCCTGTTCAAAGTAATAATAACACTATGAGGCCCAGACTCATATACAACATGACATTCCCATAAATAAGTCTGGCCCAAAAGAACATCACAAAATTTGAGAGGAGAAACATCACACAATACCACATCTTTGAAGGGCTTGATGTCGTATGACAGTCGACACTGTTGGTTGATGCGGAGATCACTTCCTTGGCAGAGCCATCCAATGGTGTAGGGATATGGGTGCAACATTGTCAGCAGGGCTAGTTGCTTGAATACCTCTATTGAGATGAGGTCCTTATGGCTACCACTATCAATGATGAAGTGCAGCGGGGTGCCTTTTACCCACATCTGTGAATGAAAGAGGCGCTCTCCTTCTTATGGCTCATATGGTTCACCAAGTTGGAGCTTGGTGGTAGCAACGGTAGCACTCAGTTTCGCATCAATGATCTGTCTTATCCTTTCTGGTTCTAACTCAGAGTCAGAACCCACATTTGATTTAGAGGATTTCAATTCGACCACCAATGACTGCTTTGAGCGACAATTAACAGTGTTATGCCAATGTCTCTTATGGAAGTCGCACCGCTTCCTGGTGTCTTTCTTTGTCTTTCTGGTGTCCTTCTTTTCTTGCGGCTTGGACTGGTTGTCCTGATACTTTCCATCTTTTCTTTGTCCTTTGTTCTATGGGTTGGGGCCTCCCTTTCCTAGCTTTTGTTGTGAGGGGTTCCCAGGCCCAAATTATCGCATCTTTTGTTTGAGCCTCTGCTCGATTTTGGCAGCATATTGGTAGGCCATGCCTAAGGATGAGATGTCTAGAAATTCTATTTTGGTCTGGATGTATCTATGAAGAGCACCACGATACTTGAGAACCATATGTGGCTCTGAATCTTTGATACCCAACTTGGTGTGCAAGGTATGGAAGATATTTGTGAAATATGGCACCGGTTGGTCTCTTTCTTGCTGCAATGTGGTCCATTTGGTATAGAAGTCATCATAACTCCCGACAGGGTAGTATTGTTCTTTAATAACATCCCTGAAGCATTCCTAGGTGGTCGTGACTATAAATAATGAGGGTTCCTTTGTTTCATTTTTCTCACAGAAAGTTTCTCACCAATCTTTGACATGAGGAATGTCTTTGAGGAGCGCAAAAGTAATCTTTTCTCTATTCGAAAAGTTATGGACAGAAAAATAAGCTTCTAATAGATTGAACCACTTGTCTATGACATATGTGTCTATATGACCTTCAAATATAGGAATATATAAGTTTATTTGTACCTTGAAGGGGGTCGGGCCTCTGCTCGAAGAAGATGTGCCTCCGCTCAAAGAAGATGTGTCTCCTGTTGGTAGTCGTTGAAGGATTTGCGTGAAACTATCCATCATCTCGTTCCTCTGTTGCGTGAGGGATTCCTCAAGCAACATTTTGAAAGGATCTCCTGTCCTGTCATATTTATTTTCTCCTTCCATGAGAGGTCACTTGGGCGTGCAAGAGATTTCTTCCTCAAGAGAAACAAGCTCGAGACCCAACTCTTTGTACCCCGACCTCGTTGGGGACATGCATTAAGATGACAAGGAGTAAACCGCTTTGATACCATTGATCCATATTTTATGAGAAGAACAAAATGAATACATATTATTAACAGGTTCTTAACAAAAAATAAAAGAGATACAGTAAAACTGGTTTTCTATTCAATAAGGAAATAAGTTGAAATTGTAAAATGCAGCGGAAAACAAGTTTGTTGGAATGGTGGCGGCTTATCTTTAAGAAGAGATGTGATGGTTGCGCTCATTCACAAAAAGATGATTACAATGAGGCTATGAAGGCCATTTTACAATAATCAAGAATGCAAAAAACCCTAGACATCCAAAAACCTAAACCTAGGAGATGAAGTGCCAAAAGTCATGTGGGCCTCGTTTGGGTAAGTTAGTACAACAACTTCCCGGGGTCGTAACTTTTGCATACGATCTTCGTTTTAGGCACATGATAGCCCGTTGGAAAGGTATCATAGAGGATATTAATTTTGAGGGAAAAATCAAAGGAAATCCCATGTTTCTACCAATTTTCCCAAAAAAATGTCGTTTAGGGCCTCAAAACGACTTCGGAAGTTTCAAGACCTGAAAAACTGCTAAAACTAGTAAATTACCAAAATTACCAGAAAATTGTTTTGATCCAGTTGGGAAAGGTGGGTGGCCATCACTATACACCTAGATCACTTCCTAAGAAGACAATAAGTTTGTGTAATACCTGATTGAAACATATCCATAGGAGCTTATATTATCCTGATATTCATTTTGAAGGACTAACTGAGTCTGATTTTCATATACATTACAAAAAGAAGAAAAAATGATTTTTAATCAGATGTTGGCCCAAGGGTTGTGAATATGTTCTTGGGGGGCATTCATGCCTTATTATTTGATTTCCTAGCATCCTTTGTCCAGTTCCAAGCCATCCTTTGAGAGTTGTTCCACTTTTTGGCTGTAATTCTTGTAAACATATGAGAATATAATATGAGTGAACCTTGTAGAGAGCATCTTTATTTCCTCCAAAAGTGGAACCAAAGTGTATGCATGTAAAATGTGTGTTCCTTTCATAATTTGGATGAAAAATAAGGAGTCATTAAATATGTTCAAATGGTCGATTTTTTTTTCCATAGCTAAGAAAAGAATAATATAAAGAGCCATGAGCTCACTGAAATTATTTGTGGCCTCCCCTAATCCAGCATAGAGGGAAAAATTTTGTTTTGAGAAACATGAATGATCCAGGTGGATATTAGTGGCCACCCACCTTTTCCAACTGGCTCAAAATAGTTTTTTCCAATTTTGGCAATTTACTATTTTTAGCAGTTTTAACTTCCAGGGCCATTTTGAGGGCCTAAATGAAGGTTTTTTGGGATAAATATTCTCAATGATAGCCAAAGGCATGAATGAGCCCCTAAAATTAATCTCCTCGATGATACCTTTCCAATGGGCTATCATACGCCTAAAACATAGATCATGTGAAAAAGTTATGACCCCGGGAAGTTGATGTACTAACTTACCCAAACGAGGCCCACATGACTTTTGGTGCTTCATCTCCTAGGGTTAGGTTTTTGGATGTCTATGGTTTTTAGAATTCCTATTTATTGTAAAAATGCCTTCAAAGCCTCATTGTAATCATCTTCTTGTGAATGCGAGTAGCCGTCACATCTCTTCTCAAAGATAAGCTGCCACCATTCTAGAGAGTCTTTCACTCTGTATTTTTATAGTCTCTGTACATTTATTTCATTAATATAAATCATGTATTACCGTATATATGTGTTTATGGTTACATATCTGATACCTTTATGTTATATTATTGAATATCTTTGATATCTCTGTGCATTTATTTATTATATCTCCGCTCTCATTTCTTGCCAAAAATAATTTGGATCAATGGTATTAGAGCAGGCTGCTCTTGATCGTTTTTCAGTGCATGTCCCCGATGAGGTTCGAATATAGCAAGT
Source organism: Picea sitchensis (assembly GCA_010110895.2). Taxonomy (NCBI): domain Eukaryota; kingdom Viridiplantae; phylum Streptophyta; class Pinopsida; order Pinales; family Pinaceae; genus Picea; species Picea sitchensis. Next base: position 18,913 of record SNQJ01S0132485.1, on the reverse strand, counting down.
TGGGTCATGAGCATGTCTCTCTTGAGGAAGGTTGCTCTTGCACACCCAAGAAACCCTCAATGGTGTAATAAAATAAAAACGACAGAGCAGACGATCCTATCAGTCTGTTGCTTCAGCAATCTCTCACGTGACAGAGGGACGAAATGATGGAGAATTTTTCCCACATCCTTCAATGCCTGCCGATAGAAACAAACACATCTTCATCAAACGACCACTTTGGAAGCACCTCTCCTTTCAAGGTACAGGTTAATTTTGATATTCCTGTATTTGAAGGTCAGATAGATGCGGATTCCCTAGACAAATGGTTAAATCTGTTAGAAGGTTATTTCTCTGTTCATAATTTTTCCGACAGGGAAAAGATCATCTTCACACTCCTTAAATATCTCCCCCATGTCAAACATTGGTGGGAAACTTACTGCCAGAAAATTTCCACAGAGGATTCTGGAATATATGGGTGGAGCCCACTTGGGATTTGTTTGTGGACGCAGTTAAGGAATGATATTACCCTATTGGAAACTATGAGGACTAGTACATGAGATGAACAACACTACGGAAAGAGAGGGGCCCCAATTCCAGAGTTCACTAATACCTTCCATACCTTGCGAACCAAGATGGGTATCAAAGACTTCGAATGACATTTGGTTCTGAAATACCGTGGGGCTCTACACAGATACATCCAAACTGAAATGGATTTTCTGGATATCTCATCACTCGGTGTTACTTATCGATATGTTGTTAAAATCGAGAAGAAATTTAAGCACCAGAACAAATGAGAGTTTGGGTCTGCAAATCTGCAACAACCAAAGTATGAAAAAGATGGCCCTAACAAACAGGTTCTCGAAAACCAGTCCAAACCACAGGAAAAGAAGGGTCACAGGAAGACAAAGAAGTACACTGGAAAATGGTGTGATTTCCACAAAATCCCCTAGAAAAACACCGATGAAATTTTCTCAAAACATTCATTGGTAGCTGATATCAAAGAGAAGGATCCGAACCCTGATTCAGAATCTGATTTTGAAAATAATAGTAAAATACAGATCAATGACGCAGACCCCACTACTATTGTCATGACCGCAACAATTCAACCAGAAGAAACAACATATGTTGAAGAGGGGGAGCACCTTTTTCATTCACATATGTGGGTGAAGGGGACCCTAGTTCATTTTATTGTTGATAGCAGAAGCCAAAAGAACCTTATCTCAATATATTTCATCAAACAGTTGGGATTGTCAACAACACCACACCCACAACCATACAACATCGGGTGGCTTCGCCAAGGATGAGATCTTCGTGTCAGCCAACACTGTCAATTTTCATATGACATCCAGCCCTTCAAGGATGAGGTATTATGTGATGTTTCCCCACTAGATGTTTGTGATGTTCTCTTGGGCCAACCATATATGTGGAAGCGCCATGTTGTTTATGAGTCTCGACCTTACAGTGTCATTGTTTCTCTGGGGGGTCATCTCTACAGAATACCATAGGTATTTCCAACTACTATTCCACCAAAAATGTGCCACAAGGTAGTATCTCATACTAAAAAATCCAACTTCTTCACAATCTATCAAAATATGAATAAAAGGATATTGCAACCGCTACAACCTCGACCCAAGCACCTTCTATCCAACAGAAGAAGGTCTACAAGATTGTAGAAAAGTGTAAAGATTCCTTCTGTACAAAATAATCTCATGTATCTAGACTGGTTAAAAAGTTCCAACCCTTCCAGCCACATGCTTGTGATATCCTTCAACAATCCGAGCAGCGCGATGTCTCTAGCAAGTCAAGCATATCACCAAGATTCAGATTCAACAAACACTTTTTCCTCTCCCCCGGGCACTCAACGCAATGGATACCATTGCTTCCTAAGGAGGGAGGATTGATCCAAGTGGATATCAGTGGCCACCCACCTTTTCCAAGTGGCTCAAAATAGTTTTCTAGCAATTTTGCAATTTACTATTTTTAGCAGTTTTAACTTCCAGGGCCATTTAGAGGGCCTAAATGAAAGTTTTTATGGATCAATATTCTCAATGATATCCAAAGGCATGATTGAGCCCCCAAAATTAATCTCCTCGAAGGTACCTTTCCAACAAGCTATCATACACCTAAAACTAAAATCGTATGCAAAAGTTACGACCCCGAGAAGTTGATGTACTAACTTACCCAGACGGGGCCCACATGACGTTTGGCGCTTCATCTCCTAGGGTTAGGTTTTTGAATGTCTATGGTTTTTGGAATTCCTGTTTATTGTAAAAATCCCTTCAGAGCCTCATTGTAATCATCCTCTTTCGAATGCGAGTAGCCGTCACATCTCTTCTCAAAGATAAGCTCCCACCATTCTAGTGAGTCTTTCACTCTATATTTTTACAGTCTCTGTACATTTATTTCATTAATATAAATCATGTATTACCGTATATCTATGTTTATGGTTTCATATATGATACATTAATGTTATATTATTGAATATCTATGATATCTCTTTGCATTTCTTTATTATATCTCCGCTCTCATTTCATGCCAAAAATAATCTGGATCAGTGGTATCAGAGCAGGTTGCTCTTGATCGTTTTTCAGTGCATGTCCCTGATGAGGTCCAACTATAGCAAGCTGAGTCTCAAGCTTGTCTCTCTTGAGGAAAATCGCTCTCGCACACCCAAGAAACCCTCAATGGCATAATAAAATAAAAACGATGGAGTAGACGATCCTATCAGTCTGTTGCTTCAACAATCTCTCACGCGACAGAGGGATGAAATGATGGAGAATTTTTCCCACATCCTTCAATGCCTTCCAATAGAAATATGCGCATATTTATCAAATGGACACTTTGGAAGCACCTCTCCTTTCATGGTATAGGTTAATTTTGATATTCTTGTATTTGAAGGTCAGATATATGCGGATACCCTAGACAAATGGTTAAATCTGTTAGAAGGTTATTTCTCTATTCATAATTTTTCCAACACGGAAAAGATCACCTTTGCACTCCTTAAATATCTCCCCCATGTCAAACATTGGTGGGAAACTTACTGGGAGAAAATTTCCATAGAGGAGTCTAGAATATATGGGGTTGATCCCACTTGGGATGTTTTTTGTGGACGTGGTTAAGGAACAATATTACCCTATTGGAAACTATGAGGACTAGTACATGATATGGACCACACTATGGAAAGAGAGGGGCCAAGCAATTCTGGAGTTCATCAGTACCTCCCATACCTTGCACACCAAGCTGGGTATCAAAGACTTCGAATGACATTTGGTTCTGAAATATCGTGGGGCTCTACACGGATACATCCAAACTGAAATAGATTTTATGGATATCTCATCACTCTGTGTTGCTTATTGATATGTTGTTAAAATCAAGAACAAATTTAAGCACCAGAACAAATGGGAGTTCAAGTCTGCAAATCTGCAACAACCAAAGTATGAAAAAGATAGCCCTAACAAACAGTTTCCCAAAAACTAGTCCAAGCCACAGGAAAAGAAGGGTCACAGGAAGACAAATAAGGACACCGGAAAATGGTGTGATTTCCACAAAATCCACTGGGAAAACACCGATGAATGTCATTCAAAATAGTCATTTGTGGCCGAGATCAAATATAAGGAGCTGAACACTGATTTAGAATCTGATTCTGAAATAATGGTAAAAGACAGATCATTGATGCAGACCCCACTATTATTGTCATGACAACAGTACTTCAACCAGAAGAACCAACATATCCTAAAGAGGGGGAGCTCCTTTTTCATTCACAGATGTGGGTGAAGGGGACCCCACTTCATTTTATTGTTGATAGTGTAAGCTAGAAGAAACTCATCTCAACAGAGGTCATCAAACAATTGGGATTGTCAACAACACCACACCCACAACCATACAACATCGGGTGGCTTCGTCAAGTACTAGATCTTTGTGTCATCCAGTAGTGTCGATTGTCATATTACGGCATCCAGTGCTTCAAGGATGGGGTATTATGTGATTTTTCCCCACTGGATGTCTGTGATGTTCTCTTGGAAAAGCCATATATGTGGAAGAACCATGTTGTTTATGAGTCTCGACCTTCCAATGTCATTTCTTTTCTCGGGGGTCATCTCTACAGAATACCAGAGGTAGTTCCAACTACTGTTCCACCAAAAATGTGTTGCAAGGTAGTATCTCATACTACAAAATACAACTTCTTCACAATCTATTCAAAAGATGAACAAAAGGATATTACAACCACTGCAACCTCGACCCAAGCACCTTCTATCCAATAGAAGTAGGTCTACAAGATTGTAGAAAAGTGTAAAGATTCCTTCTGCACAAAAGAATCTCATGTATCCAGACTAGTTAACAAGGTCCAACCCTTTCAGCGACATGCTTGTGATAGCCTTCCACAAACCAAGCAGGGCAATGTCTCTAGCAAGGAAAACAGATCACCAAGATTCAGATTCAACAAATTCTTTTTCCTCTCCCCCGGGCACTCAACGCAATGGATACCATTGCTTCCTAAAGAGGCAGGATTGATCCACATGGATATCGATGGCCACCCACCTTTTCCAACTGGCTCAAAATAGTTTTCTGACAATTTTGGC
>SNQJ01S0132485.1:4164-14304 GCA_010110895.2 Picea sitchensis | reverse complement strand
CTATTTTTAGCAGTTTTAACTTCCAGGGCCATTTTGAGGGCCTAGATGAAGGTATTTCAAGATCAATCTTCTTAATGATAGCCAAAGACATTATTGAGCCCCGACAATGAATCTCCATGATGATGAATTTCCAATGGGCTATCATATGCATAAAACGAAGATCTTATGCAAAAGTTACGATCCCGTGAAGTTGATGTACTAACTTACCCAAACGGGGCCCACATGAATTTTGGCGCTTCATCTCCTAGGGTTAGGTTTTTGGATGTCTATGGTTTTTGTAATTCTTGTTTATCTTAAAAATGTATTAAAATCCTCATTGTAATCATCTTCTTGCGAATGCGAGTAGCCGTCACATCTCTTCTCAAAGATAAGCTACCACCATTCTAGCGAGTCTTTCACTTTGTATTTTTATAGTCTCTGTACATTTCTTTCATTAATAGAAATTGTGTATTAATGTATATCTGTGTTTATGGTTCCTTATCTGATACATTTATGTTATATTATTGAATATCTATGATATCTCTATGCATTTATTTATTATATCTTTGCTCTCATTTCGTGCCAAAAATAATCTGGATCAGTAGTATCAGAGTAGGCTACTCTTGATCATTTTTCAGTGCATGTCCCCGATGAGGTCCGAGTATAGAAATTTGGGTCTCGGGCTTGTCTCTCTTGAGGAAAATATCTCTCGCACACCCAAGAAACCCTCAATGGTGGAATAAAATAAAAACGATGGAGCAGATGATCCTATCAGTCTGTTGCTTGAGCAATCTCTCATGCGATAGAGGGACAAAATGATGGAGAATTTTTCATACATCCTTCAATGCCCATCGATAGCAATAGGTGCATATTCATCAAACGACCACTTTGGAAGCACCTCTCCTTTCAAGGTACAGGTTAATTTTGATATTCCTATATTTGAAGGTCAAATAGATGCGGATGCCCTAGACAAATGGTTAAATATGTTAGAATGTTGTTTCTCTGTTCATAATTTTTCTGACAGGGAAAAGATCCCCTGCACACTCCTTAAATATCTCCCCTATGTCAAACATTGGTGGGAAAATTATTGGGAGAAAATTTCCACAGAGGAGTCTGGAATATATGGGGTCGAGCCCACTTGGGATTTTTTTTTGGACGTGGTTAAGGAACAATATTACCTTGTTGGAAACTATGAGGACCAATACATGAGATGGACCACACTATGGCAAGAGAGGGGCCAAGAAATTTCAGATTTCACCAATACCTTCCATACCTTGCACACCAAGATGAGTATCAAAGACTTTGAACGACATTTGGTTCTGAAATACTGTGGGGCTCTACACAGATACATCCAAACTGAAATGTATTTTAGGATATATCATCGCTTGGTGTTTCTTATTGATGTGTTGCTAAAATCGAGCAGAAATTTAAGCACTGGAACAAATAGGAGTTGGGGTCTACAAATCTACAACAACCAAAGTATGACAAAGACGGCCCTAACAAACAGTTTCCCAAAAACCACTCCAAGCCAGAGGAAAAGAAGGGTCACGGGAAGACAAAGAAGGACACCGGAAAATGGTGTGATTTCCACAAAATCCCCTAGCACAACACCGATGAATGTCACTCAAAATAGTCATTGGTGTCTGATATCAAAGACAAGGAGCTGAACCCTGATTCAGAATCTGATTCTGAAAATAATTGTAAAAGACAAATCATTGACGAAGACCCAACATATCCTGAAGAGGGGGAGTGCCTTTGTCATTCATAGATGTGGGTGAAGGGGACCCCACTTCATTTTATTGTTGATAGTAGAAGCCATAAGAACCTCATCTCAACATAGGTCATCAAACATTTGCGATTTTTCACAACACCACACCCGCAGCCATACAACATCAGGTGGCTTCGCCAAGGACAAGATATTCGTGTCAGCCAGTAGTGTCGATTGTCATACGACATCCAATCCTCCAAGGATGAGATATTATGTGATGTTTCCCCACTGGATGTCTATGATTTTCTCTTGGGCCAACCATATATGTGGAAGCACCGTGATGTTTATGAGTCTCAACCTCGCAGTGTCATTGTTTCTCTAAGGGGTCATCTCTACAGAATACCAGAGGTAGTTTCGACTACTGTTCCACCAAAAAAGTGTCGCAAGGTAGTATCTCATAATACAAAATTCATCTTCTTCACAATCATTTCAAAAGATGAAAAAATGGATACTGCAACCACTACAACCTCGGCCCAAGCACCTTCTATCCAACAGAAGGAGGTCGACAAGATTGTAGCAAAGTGAAAAGATTCCTTCTACACAAAAGAATCTCATGTATCTAGTCTGGTTAAAAAGGTCCAACCCTTACAGCCACATGATTGTGATATCCTTCCATAAACCGAGTAGCACGACGTCGCCAACAAGGCCAACAACTCACCAATATTTAGGATCAACAAACACTTTTTCCTCTCCCCTGGGTACTCAATGCAATGCGTCTAAATGAAGGTTTTTTGGGATCAAGATTCTCAATGATATCCAAAGGAATTATTGAGCGCCCAAAATTAATGTCCTCAATGATACCTTTCCAACAGGTTATCATACGCCTAAAATGAAGATTGTATGCAAAAGTTATGACTCCGGGAAGTTGATGTACTAACTTACCCAAACGGGGCCCACATGACTTTTGGCGCTTCATCTCCTAGGGTTAGGTTTTTGGATGTATAGGGTTTTTTGCATTCCTTTTTATTGTAAAAAGGCCTTCAGAGCCTCATTGTAATCATCTTCTTGCAAATGCGAGTAGCTGTCACATCTTTTCTCAGAGATAGGCTGCCACCATTCTAGCGAGTCTTTCACTCTATATTTTTATAGTCTCTGTACATTTATTTCATTAATAGAAATCGTGTATTAGTATATATATGTGTTTATGGTTTCATCTCTGACACATTTCTGCTATAATATTGAATATCTATGATATCTCTGTACATTTCCTTATTATATCTCCGTTGTCGTTTCGTGCCAAAAATAATCTAGATCAATGAAGGATTCCCCTTGCTCCTCCAATGGAGGAGGATCATTGGGCTGGCCCATTAAAAAAATCACAAGGAGTTTCCTCATTTATGGAAGGGGGATTGTGATTCTTGGTGTTGAGTAAGGTGAGCAAATTTTGTGTGGGAACGCTAAGAGGATGTTGATTCTTTGCAGTGAAGTATGTGTTATGGAGGCCTTTTTATTTTCAAAAATGATTTTATTCTGGGAAATCCAAATTCCCTAAAAAATGATGAGAGGGAGAGCCTTGAACTCAATATTTAGATGACCAGACAACCAATTATTTAGAGCTTCTTCCATATTTGATCCATTCTAGAGTAGGGAAGGCCCAAGAGAGATACTAATCTCTTTCCAAACTAAAGTTGTGAAGGGACAATGAAGGAAGAGATGTATATTGGATTGTTCTGTAAACAAGCAGAGGACACATCGACTTGGGCCTGTCAAGGAATGCTTCTGTAGGTTCTCCCAAGTAGGGGCCTTGTTTTTTAGAAGGAACCAGATGAAAGGATTAATTTTGGGGGTCATTTAAATTTCCAAAGAATATTACCCCACCAAGGAGGGGGCTCTTGTTCAGTGGCATGCATTAGTGAAAGATATCCCTGTTTTGGAAAATCTTTTGTTGTTGGATTGAAGGACCAGATAAGTTGGTCTTCTTGATCAGTAAGTCTGACGAAAGAATTTTCCATAAAGTTGATATATCCTTGCCAGGTCTACAAGGAGTATGCTTCTAGATTTAAATCTTCTCCCGAGATCCATCTTGTGTTTGTTGTGAGGAAATATTTGTGCCCAATTTGATTTAGATAAAAGAAGCCTCATTGATTTAGTGAGAGGACAATCTCCTCCAGAAGTAAATGTTTGTTGGAACATCCGATCCATGGATCCTTCCCAATTATCACTTTGGAGTCGTCCCCGATCTTCCATATTAGCCAATATCCTATTATGTGAAAGGAGTTTATGATGGCCTTCCAAATGATAGTTCCTTTTTTGGTGGATTTATTTGGATATCTGATCCATTCCAGAATAGAATGATGGGGAAAGTAATTTTCTTTTATTATTATGTGTCACAATCCATTCCCTTCAATCAGTCTCCAAGAGTTTTTTGTTTCCATGGATTTTGCAAACGTAAAAATGTCCTTTAAATCCCATCCACAATTTCCTTTTGGCTTTGAGATATGATTCTTTGAATCCAGTACTAGGGATTGGGCGTCTTCTTTCCCTTCCCATAGGAAGTGTAGGGAATTTTTAGAAATTTTGTGCAGTACTCCTTTTGGCACCCAGGAAAGTGAGGTCCAATATACTAGAATTGATTATATAACATATTTTAGGAGTACCAACCTTCCAGATATGGGGTCCATCTATTATACCAGGAAATAAACCTCTTTTCATTTTTTTCTAAGAGCCAAGCCCAGTCTATTTTCTTGTAATATGATGCCTTGAGTGTGAATTCATGGTACCTGAGGCCCTTTGTTTGATCCTTTACTTGTTGATTTAGATTATTTTCAGAGTGAAGTGAAGGAGAAAATATAATAAGTATACACATATATATTTCTAGAAACACATAGATACAATAATGCACAATTTTTATTAATGAAAGAAATGTACAAAAACTATAAAATTACAGAGTGAATGAACTCACTAGAATGGTTGCAACACATTTTTTAGAAGAGATGTGATGACTACGTTGATTCATAAGAAGATGATAATGTTTACAATGATGCTCAAAAGGCCTTTTTAACATAAATAAAATCCAAAACCATAACCCCAGAAGATGAAACGCTAAAAGGTTTGTGGGCCTCGATGGGGGTAGTTGATGCGACAACTTTATGAGGGAGTACCTTTTGCATATGATCTTCATTTGGGGTTTTCTATACCTCATCGAAAAGGTCTAGTTGAGGAGTAAATATTTTGTTTGGCCTCATCTACCTTCGGTTATATTTTAGGCATTGTCGAGCCTAAAAAATGTCATTTAGGGCCTCAAAATGACCTTGAATGTTTAGGACCTAAAAAACTGTAGAAAAGCTACCTAGGTGGAAAAGAGTGTTTTGAGCCAGTGGAATAGGTGGGTGGATACCGATTTCCACCTAGATAATTCTTCCCTCCTTAGGAAGTAATGGTCCCCGTTGTGTCAATTTCACATGGAATATGGGGAAGATTTTGTTGAATATGAATCATGGTGAATTGATTTCCTTGTTGAAGAAGTTGTCTTTCTTAGCTTGTTGAAGAACCCACTTCTACTATCACAACCACAAAAATCCAACCAAAAGAACTATATGATCCTTCAACAAATGATGAGAGGGAGAGCCTTGAACTCAATATTTTGATGACCAGACAACCAATGTTTTATAGCTTCCACCATATTCGATCCATTCTAGAGTAGCAATGGCCCAAGAAAGATACTAATATCTTTCCAAACTGAAGTTGTGAATGGAAAGTGAAGGAAGAGATGTATATTGGATTCTTATGTAAAAATGCAGAGGACACATCGACTTGGACCTGTCAAGGAATGCTTCTATAGGTTCTCCCAAGTAGGGACCTTGTTTTTTAGAAAGATCCACATGAAAAGGATTAATTTTGGGGGGCATTTGAATTTTCAAAGAATATTACCCCCCTTGGGTCTTGGTCAGTGGCCTGCATCAGTGAAAGATATCCCTATTTTGGAGAATATTTTGTTATTGGATTGAAGGACTAGATAAGTTTGTCTTCTTGATCAGTAAGTCTGACGAAATAATTTTCCATAAAGTTGATATATCCTTGTCAGGTGTGCAAGGAGTTTTCTTCTAGATTTAAATCTTCTCACGAGATCCATCTTGGGTTTGTTGTGATGAAGTCTTTGTTCCCAATTTGATTTAGATAAAAGAAGCCTCATTGATTTAGTGAGAGGACAATATCCTCTAGAAGTAAGTGTTTGTTGGAACATTCGATCCATGGATCCTTCCCAATTATCACTTTGGAGTCATCCTCGATCTTCCATATTAGCCAATATCCTATTGTGTGAAAGGATTTTATGATGGATTTCCAAATGATAGTTCCTTTTTTAGTGGATTTGTTTGGATATTTGATCCATTCCATAATAGAATGACGGGGAAAGTATTTTTCTTTTATTATTATGTGCCACAATCCATTCCCTTCAATTAAACTCCAAGATTGTTTTGTTTCCAGGGCTTTTGCAAAGGTAAAAATGTTCATTAAACTCCATCCATGATTTCCTCTTGGCTTTGAGATATGATACTTTGAATCCAATACTAGGGATTGGGCATCTTCTTTCCCTGCCCATAGGAAGTGTAGGGATTTTTTAGAAATTTTGTACAGTAATCCTTTTGGCACCAAGGAAAGAGAGGTTTGTCAGACAGTTGTCTTATTTTGATGGATAGTTGGTATGGATTGTTGGTTGTCATTTATTTCAACTATTGGAGAGTGATATTGTAGATTGATGTCAACCCTTGGAGAAAGTACGGTAGCGAATTCCAGTAGCACAAAGGTTTGGGTAATGGACCCAAGTTTATTTGATGTAAAGATGACTCATTATTGTCTTTTCATGGTTGATAATAAGTACAAATGGATGAAATCCAAAGTGGTCCCCTTATGGTGAAATCCATCACGGGAAGACACTTTGCGGATTGAGTTATTCTATAAGTATGGTAAGAGAACCCATGCTTATTTGTGGAATAATGAGATGAAGGTCGGTGAATTTGTCAGTGAAAATATCCTACATTGATAGTTCTTGTCAGACCATTTCTGGTGGTATGTGGAATGTCACATAACTCCTCACGGTTAGAGAGTTATGGCTATGAGAAGTTGGAGAACTCAGGTTTGGGTAATGGACCCAAGTTATTTTAATGGATAACGGTATGAGTTTTGATATATTTTCAGGTAATACTATTCTATATGGATAGTAAATGTCATTCCATTTCTGGTGGTATGTTAAATGTCACATAACTCCTCACGGTTTGAGAGTTATGGCCTTACGAAGTTGGAGGACCCTCATATGTCATCTAGAAGCCCCAAAAGGTCAAAGTAGTCAAAGTGGTTTAAGAGATTTTAAAAGGTAAATAATAAAGTGAATTGATGAGTGTGCTATAATTCAAAGTGAATACAAAATAAATTATTTGAATAATAAATTTAATGGAGAAATTAGAAGTGGTTTAACCCTAAAATAAGGAAAGTGGGCAAAGTGACCTAGAAGATGTTTTTAAGGAAGCTACTTAGAGAGTATAAATAAGAGCCAAGGCTCTCTCATTTTAGATACACTTGAGAATATTGAATAACTATAGGTTTATGAGGTAACCAAAGGATATATAAGATTAATTTATGAGGGAAGGTGAAGAAAAGAAGGTTGGAATTCAAAGAAGGATAAATTCTTTTGATGATGATTTCTAAGGTATGTTATATACAGGTCATCTCACCATTTTCGCAATAATGTTTTTTCTAGAATTATTCAAACCATGAAATTTGTATGCCATTGAGGAAACATATCTAGGTATTTGTGGTAAAATATTTAGCTTGTGGGTCGTTGTATTTTTGGATTTAAGCTCCATGGAAAATAGGGTTTGTGGCTAGTCCTGAAACTAGTCTAAAACAATTGTTTCAGGTAAAAACAACATAACTTCTTCATAACAGATCCAAATTGAGGAAGAAATTTTTTTTTGGTTAGAGTACAGTATTTAGTATGATTTGTAATAGTTTCATATCGATTCAATAAATATTCTGTGCGGGGCATGCTCTACAAGGTCGCTCTCTAGAATAAGCCAGAATTCAGCAAGGTATGCCATTTTTTTCTATAACTCTTTTTATGAGAGGTTACAAGTAGTGAAAACTGGATTAATTTCATAAAACACACTAAAGAAAATTTTGTATTAGTTTTATATATTTATTCATTACAGGTACAAAGTTTTGATTATTTCAAGTTAGGTTTGTTGACTAATCCAAAACTAGTCAGGTGAGACTAAAGAAAAGTTTGATGAAAATGCTAGTCTCTTGTTGTTAAAGTTAAGGAAGGTTTGCAGGTATGTGATCATATACACTAGGTCTATTACAAAGTTACAAATCATATTTGGATGATGAAATTGATGAGGGCTTTTAGTTAAGGTACATGTTGGGTACATGGTTGAGACAAGTAGTTGATGAGTTGGCACATGCATGAAATGTATAGTTGATGATTTTGGTAGATATTGATGATTCATAGTTGATGAGTAGTTTATACATGATTGGTACATGGTTGGAGGTGCTTGTTAGTAGTATTGTTGAGACATGGTTTATGGATGATGTAGCATACTTGTATTATTAGAAGCACATATTGATCTTGATGATGATTATGAGTTGTTGTGTTATACGTGGTTGATGCACTCTTTGAGATTTGTCTTGGTGATTGATCTTGGTGAGTATATCTGATTTGGTTGATACAATTGATGAGACAGGTTGTTGTGATAGGTTTTTTTGACAAGTTTTTGTGACAGGTTGTTGTGACATGTTATTTTTATAGGTTCGGTGCATGATTGATGCACTTGTTCATGGTATAGGTTGAGGTACAGGTTGGTGCATGGTTGATGCACTTGTTTATGGTACAGGTTGATTACAGGTTGGTGTGTGGTTGATGCACTTGTTTATGGTACATGTTGATTACACGTTGATGCATGTTTCAGGTTATTGGTACAGGTTGTTTGGTACAGGTTGATTGGTACAGGTTTACAACAATATATCTCACAATTATAGTGTGACAGTGGTTCCATCATTCTACTTATATGTCAGGGTAGTTGGACAGGGCAAGGACAGGTGGGTGTATCCACCTTCTGGTTGTAGCCAGAGAACATAGGGGGTTGTAGCCTCCTTCTGGTTGCAGCCAGATAATTGGGGAGTTGGAGCTTCCCTCAAATTGTAGCTTGAGAAACTAGGGGGTTGGAGCCTCCTTCCAATTGCAGCTGGAAAACAAAGGAAGTTGGTGCTTCCAATGAATGTAATTATTCAATACATATAGGAAAAAACATATTGTGGTTTTCCCCTACTTTGGGTTTCCACGTAAAATACTGGTGGACTGTGTATATGTATGATTGTTCATTTGTTCATTTCTTATTTACTCTAATGTTATTGGATGATAATGATACATTGATATAACACTTGGATTATATGGTTAAAAAGGATTAAATTTCTATATTATTGATTCACCCCCCTCTTAGTCATCCAACAATTGGTATCAAAGCGAGGTTCCTTCAGGAAACAATTTAACCACTGGAAGGAGATCATGGATTATTCTGAGAATGGAGTACCAATGCTTAATAGTTAGAATGGTTTTGAAGTATGAGATGTGGAGCAGAAGGATGGAATTATTTTTATAGGAACAAGGACATTATATTTGGCTATCAGTTGTTATAGGATATGATAGTTCAAAAAGGGAAAAGACTACAACCAAGAAGGAATTGAAGAAGAATAACAAAATAGCAATGGATTTTATCTGGGAAGGATTACCTAAACAGGTAAGATAAAAGGTTGGTAAATGTTCATCAGCTAAATAAATTTGGGATAAGTTAGATGACATATATTATTCACCCATCATAGATTCATAAAATGCCAAAGAAGATGCATATACGAAACAAGAAGAAATATGTTCATCATGTCAGACAGATTCAGAAGAGGAAGAGTATGATGAAGCAGAAGTTGATTACAGAGAAAAAATGATCAGTGCAATTAAATATCTAAGGAAAGAAAGAGAAGAAAACAAGTCATCCAAGAAAGAATTGATGAAGCAAAAGAAAAGTGTTCAAGGTTTTGAAAAATATCTATAGGTCATCAAGAATTTAAGAGCTCAACTAGAAGAGGCTAGAAGAATTGAAGAAACTCTAGAATATCAAAAGAAATGTTTAGAAGCCAACATAGTAGCACAAAATGAAGAAGCAAAAAAGAGAGAAAAGATATTGATGGATCATCTCAAGGAAATAACTAATGACTTAAACCAAATTGAGGAAGAGTTTGGTCAAGAAGAGAGAAGACTGGAAGAAGAAATAATTACATTGAAAATCCAACTTGAAGAAGCAAAGAGAACATAAGAGTTCATGAAGTCTTAGATAATGAAGAAAGAAGAAGAGGTTGAGAAACTTGAAGAAGTTGTCACATTAAGATTCAAAATCATCAAGCTC
>SNQJ01S0132481.1:0-15590 GCA_010110895.2 Picea sitchensis | reverse complement strand
GGGTGAGAAAAATCCAGGCTTATGACTTTGACATGGAGTTTGTTTAAGGGAAGAATAATGTGGTGGAAGATGCCTTATCCAGAAGACCATCAATTTATGGCATGACCAACATCTCAGTGGGCTGGAAGGCCCACCTTTCGGTGGAATACTCAAAGAACAGATTTGCATTCAAATTGATGGATGGACAGGTACAATATGAAAAATTTATAATTATGGATGACATCATATACTACAAGGGCCAAATTTTCTTTGTCCCCGAGTCAACCTTTAAATCTAAATTGCTTTAAACATGTCATGATTCACCAGTAGCAGAGCATCAAGGGTTCATAAAGACATACAGGAAGATATAGGAGAGGTTCTCTTGGAAGGGCTTGAAGGAAGATGTGATGTTCCACATCAAGGAGTGCACCACTTGTCAGGTAAACAAGGATGAACACACTCACCCAGTAGGATTATTGCAACCACTTCCCATCCCTAAGCACAAATTGGAAAGAATATCTATGGATTTCATCACAGGATTGCCTAAAGCCCAGGGAAAAGACTACATTTTCGTGGTGGTAGACAGGTTAACTAAGTTTGTGCACGTTTTCTCCATTTCCACAGACTACAGTGCAACATAGGTTGCAGATTTGTTCTTCCGGGAGGTTTTCAGACTGCATGGTTTACCCAAAACCATTGTGAGTGATAGGGACATCAGGGTTTATGAGCACCTTTTGGAAGGAAATATGCAGGTTGGTAGGTACAGCCTTAACCCCTAGTACCAGCTATCATCCTCAAACAGATGGACAAACATAGATAGTCAACAAATAGGTTGAAGGCTACCTCAAGAATTATGTGTCATGGAAACAAAAGGCATGGGTTAGATGTATTCATTTGGGGTAATATTGATACAAAACCACCCATCATATATCTATTGGTATGCCACCATTTATATCCTTATACAGTTATGATCCCCTCTCATTTGTGAAGATTTTATTTGGTGACAACAGGGCTCCCATGATTCAGGATTGGATTCAACAGAGTCAAGATATACTTAGAGAACTTAAGGACCACATGCAAAGGGCACAGAATCAAAAGAAGGTACAAGCAGACAAGAATAGGGTGGAGTGCACATTTGAGGTTGGTGATTTGGTTTATTTGAGGCTTCAACTGTATAGACATGCATCTATTAAGAGGAGTGGCATAGAAAATATCTAACCTCGTTATTTTGGTCCATACATGGTCAACATAAAGGTAGGGGTTGTGGCATATGAGATTGATTTACCACATGAAAGAAAAATACACAATGTTTTCCACGTTTCATGCTTGAAGAGAGCCATTGGTAAGAACATCATTCCTATTGAGGAATTTCCACCTTTGGATGAAGAAGGACAATTGATACTGATACTAGAGGAGATATTGGAATTCCGAGAGAAGAAGTTAAGGAAGAGAATCATCAAGGAATATTTCTTCAAGTGGAAGAACCTACCCATAGAGGATGCTACTTGGGAAGGTGAACAGATGCTCCATGAGACAGGTCCATAATTGCTTGTGGGCAAACAATTTCTAGCAGGGGAGACTATAATGTCCCCCACCTCTTGATGAAGAGGTTTGGAGAGAATCAGTAGTCTAGTTGTCCCCACTAGAATCTAGTCTCATGCATCATGGGGGGAAAGTCAACCAGAAGCCATTTCCTAAGCACAATGTTATATTATTGAGTTGACTTTGGGAGGAAAAAGGTAACTTAATGAAAGGAAAGAATATGTGGAGAAAATCTAGGAGTTAACCCAATGGGTTAACTAACTCAACAAAAGAATAGAATGGGGGTATAAAAGAAAGGAAGGGAGCACTTATAAAGAATTCTGGATTATTTTCATATTTTTCATTTGGGCTCTTGAGCACAAGCAGTTTTGAGGTTTTTGGGACTAAAACCCTATAGATCAACTCGGTGGTGAAAGATTCCACCTTTCTTGATCCAAGCTTGGTCCTGGAGGTTCAACATTCCCCCCACACCATTCTACAACATTACAGAGATCAGATCCATTGGTCGAGGAGTAATAGTGCGTAGCCTAAGGGGGTTTCCAGCAAGAGGGGACACCATCTTATGGAGATCAGTTTGATCTGAAGTGAGGAGAATGATTTTGGGCAAAGGAACATCTGGGTATTATTTTTATGGTCTAGGAAATCATTTCTAGCCTATTCAGGAGGAGGTTTCCCCATCAAATTATTTCCTATAGTTTGGCATGAATTGGAGAAGAGAGGGGTGCACTGCAGAAGGATATTTCTATCATTTGGTGGCTCGGGTCTTCATTGTTCATCTTGATACTTCACCATTGGGGTTTCATTGCCCCGATCTATCATCTCAGTGATTTTTGTAGCAGTTGGAGGTCTCTAGGAGAGAGGCCGAAATATTGGGTCTTCAATCATCCAGGAGGGCGGAAACTAGTTAGGGGTTTTCTCATTTGGAGAGTCATCACTTCACCATTCAACTTGATAATTTTCTAGGAGGATTCTAGCGGCCCTATCTACATTCTGGGAGATTTTGGAATCATTTGGAGCACATGAAGAGGGGGGTCGAATTATTGGATATCTACAGCCACCAGGATAGTGCGCAACTCAACTAGTTTGGGGGTTTGTCACTTCATAGGGCCATGGTTTCATCCTATCATTCATATTTGGAAGCTATTAGCCTTAGGAGGCTTGTATCTTCTCATTTGAGTGCCTTTGAAGGATATTATCATCAATATTGGTTATTATTGTAGCGGTTATCATTCCATTTTGGATATTATTGTGGTTTTCTTCCATATCTGCAGATCTCTGGTTACAGTATCTATCTACTATTTAAATAAAGGTCAGATCTGACATTGGTGTCTCTATATTGGTGTTTGTTATTGTATCTTGTCTTTGTTTATGGTATATTCTTCATATCTATCACTTAATTTCTATAATCTTCATAATATAAACCCTAATGCACAACGTCATGAGTAAACCTGCAAACACACATCCAAACAACAGTGAACAATGAAAAGTTAGTGTTTCCAACAAAAAAATTGGCTTGGGAACATTACAAACCCCAATTTGAGGCCTTAAATGAAGGAATTTGGCCCTGAAAAATTGTTGAAACAATATCCAATCGGATAAATCCGATTGAAACGGAAGTGAACTCTTTGAGACACAACTCCCCGTAAAATTTCAGCCCAAACGGATAACCGTGTCAAAAGTTATGACCCTCGAAAAATCCCTGAAAAATCGTGGCATCACCTAGTCACCCTTGAAGTGAAAGACCTACATCGAGGGGACATTGGGTGTAGGATTCCAAAGTTGTATCACTTGCTTTTGTGGTTGGGTCAGGATTTTCCCAACCTACGACATGTGCTATAACAGGACCTAAGAACTAGCATGGACAATATCTTACATAAGGTCAAGAGGATTCGTGGAATGTTGGAAATCCATTCTTTGAAAGAGACAAAAAGGATCTCATATGACCAGTAATTATTCGAGGAACCTTCCACACTATTACAAACTAGTCATTTTCAAAAAACTGAACAAGTACCCTTTCTCGTTTCCTTGGAAATAGATGACCTATGTCTTCACAACTGCATGCTTGATTCTGATTCATCTGTCAATATGATGAGCTTGAAGGTTATGAACCAATTAGGGTTGGAAGTCACAGGGCCTTATGAGAATTTTTGTGGACTTGAGTCAAAAGGAATCAAGGTCTATGGCTTGATTGAAGGTATTGAATTCCACCTCGTTGACTACCCTGATTTCCCCATCATAATGGACATCATTCTTGTTGATGTACCTGACACTTGGGGAATGATATTATCTAGGGAATGGGTTGACACTTTAGGTGGAAGTCTGCAGATGAACTTGTCCTACACAAACATCCTATTCGAGGCCCAATATTTTATCACCTTGTATAAAAATCCAAGGAGGATGGAACACATTGAAAGGTCTAATCATGGACATGACCAGAATGACTACAACTCCATAGAGCCTTTCCTATTCCAAGATTGGACTACTATTCCCTTTGCAGAAGAGGATAACATTGATGAGATGGCATGGACCGAGGGAAGGGATATCCAGAATCCTCCTGACAATCATAGGGAGAGTCTTGCACAAGGTAATGAGGAAAGGTTACATTTTCATGAAATAGACATAAGGAATATTTCTTTGGTGGGATCTTCCTCATGTTGGGTATGTGTTATATTCTTCCTTGGGAAACGTGTCACATATTTAGGTGGTTTTTCGACACATGGTTTATTTGCGGATGGTTTTTTCTATTTTTAGTTAAGGAATTAGGGTTGTTGACTAATTCAATTCATTGGGTTAGGGTTTTGGATGCTGCTGGCTCCTATATGTATATTGTATTGTAAACAATGTATCATTATGAATGAATATAGAATATGTTAGTTTTCCCGATTTGGGTTTCTAAGGGAAAAATATCTGTGTAATGTTTGTATTTTCCATTGTATATTTTTTTTTCTTTTACTGAAAATATGTTTGCAATAAATATCGTACAAGGTTAAAATCTACACCCCCCTCGTTATGGAACAAGGGAGAGACACAAGTAGGGGTGATTATCTTGGTGATGCCTCAGACCTTTTCCAATATTGGGATGACCTTTCTTCTACACTAGAAGATGACATTAACGAATTAATAAAGTATAGAAGGGAAGGTTATCAACCACAAATATAAATGTATAGAGACAAAGAAGCCAATCTTGTCAAAATGTCCCATAAAGAAGATAAGGGTCTCTTGACTAAACCAAGTCAAGAGGATGTCCTTACAACAAAATCCCACCCACCTCCCTCAAGGAAATGCACCAAAATGATACAAGAACCAATGAAACTTGAGGAAAGAGAATACAGGTAAGGAGATTTGGTGTTAAATGTAAGTTTTAAACCTGCGAAGTAAAGCAATGCATGTATATTCTTAAGCAATACAGAAATTAATCAATGGCTCATACACAGAATACACAGAGATTTTTACTGGAAACCCTCAACCGGGAAAACCTTTCTTATTTCATTATATCGAATTTCACCATTCTCCATACAATATATACAATGTTTTTAGGTATTCCGTAGATACCAAAACCCTAATCCCTTAATCCGAGATTAATTTACAAATCAGCTAAAAATAGCAAAATCCACTAAAAATAGCCAAAATCGCCCAAAAAAAAAAATTCGGGGCGTTGCCCTGAACGCTGCCCCGAACCCCGTCGGCCCCAGGCTACCACCCAGTGCCGAATGCTACGTGTAACCAGGGGGGGGCATACCTGCCCCCCCCCCTGGGACCCCCCTAGGAAGCGCCCGGCGCAACGACAGAGCCCTAGTTTGTACGGATCGTCAGACGCAGTTGTCGTATCTGACGCACCCACACACACACATGCAAAGAATATAACACATACCCAACATTAAAGTGGGATACAAAGATGGGCGAGCCTAACAACACCAAAGATTGTAAAAAAATTTGGCTTGGACCCTTTAGTATTGAAATGAGGTATGTTGATGATTCCTACTTCTTATTCACATTGCAGGGAAGGAAACATACATTACTAGTGAGTGGGTGCCTCCTCAAGCCCCATCATGGGGAGGAGACTTGAATTCTACATGTAAGTATAGGTAAGTGTAGGTAGGTAGGAATTTGCATCCATTGTATATGCAATACATATCATGCTAGTGTAGTTTCTTTTTCATTTTCATATTGCTTTATTTCATTTGTATATATATTGTATGATCATGATTTTATGTTAGATTAGAGATATTTTGTTTTCAACATTTTATTTTTACTTTGTTTTTTATCATATATGGACAAAGGGTGATAGTACCACCCTAGATACTCTAATGTGTTTTCTTGAGTGTGTAGGATATAGGTCGTAGCAGATATGCTAAGGTTCTCATGTTCTCTACGATGAGCACATGTCCACGAGTAGGAGCCATATGTTACCCTGCAAATTAGGGGTAACTAGGGATATTATATCCTGAGGCCCATAGGTTGCAAACTTGGAGTATTGAGATCCATTTGGACAGAGCATAGCCCCATAGGGTCGTTCTTTTCATTTTGATGCATTCTACACATCACCAATAGCATCAACATCCACCACACCGGCTTGGTACCATAAGGAAATGGGTCTTTCTCCATGAGGTAATGATTCTTGGTATCATGGTAAGTGTTACCCTAATAATTAAAACATTTGAACATGTTGCAAAGAATATTTCTTGATTACAAAATGTTTTCTTGGAATTTATACTCTTTTCCTTATTTAACCTCGGAGGGTGTCATGTTATCCTAGTAAGTTGGTCACCCTCAGGAATAGGGTGCTACTGGGGGGTTCCTTGAAGATTCATCATTTATTCTCTATCACACTTATCACCTTTCATACTTCTTTCCTTATGTCTCCTTATATTTTGGGATTTTCGGGTGTATTGACCCAAGAAGGGATTGTACCTCGTTTCATGGGAAGAAGGGGCTAAAGACCCAGAGGGGAAAGTAGTTGAAAAAAGATAAAATCCAAACATAAAACCTTCCATATGATCACCTAATAGGTCTTAAGAAACAATGAACCTTTATCTCTTAAAAGTATAAGACCTGCAAAATCATAATTTCACATTTATAGATGTCTCGCTTGTTGAGGCATCTACACAAGTGCATTACAAACAAGATTATACCCCCACTTCACTTTGTGTACCTCTCCCTTCAAGTGACTCTGTGGTACTACCCCCCAATCTAATCAATTAACTATTGTGATTACCCAACGTTTGGACCTTAATTAATTAATTAATGGCAATAAATGGGCTTGGAAAAATGTTGCATCGCGGACGAAGGGCAGCTCACCCTCTACAAAGGCACCCATAACTGAGACAATATAGATCCTTGTATGTCATGAGCCCCATGCCAAGAATTTCACCCACTCCACTTCACATGCACATATGCCTTATATGGTTTCTCTCTGGAAACATGTTGGACTTGGGGAATGATTGACCCAATAGGATGCCTTGAGATCCCTCCCACACCTAAATTTGGCAAATTGCATAATGTCCTTGAGAATTTGTTTAGTTTGAAAAGAGGGGTTTGATGCACATGTTCGGGTGGTTTAATTATTAGATGTGGCTTATTTTTCATGATACTTGTGACTTATGTACCCATGGAGGGTGTATTTCTTTGTCTTTGCGGGACCTTTCTCGATGGAAATGTATTCATGAGAATATGATTAGTTCGGACCTATTATCCCCTAGCCTAGGGATAACTAAGGAGATTGTGTCTTGAGGCCCACAGGTCCTAGACATGGAGTATCGAGAGCCGGATCGACTTGAGCATGGCCCTGGAGGGCCCATCCTTTTCTTCTTAAACGCCTCCACTTTTCCAGTAGTAGCAACATCCATCACATCAGCCTGGTCTTGCAGTAGAAATGGGTCTTGTTCCATGAGGAAATGAGTATGGGTATCATGGTATGTGTCACTCTGATCCTCGAAACTTTTGAATATGTGCATTTAATTCTTTTTCTTCCAATGTGTGCTTGAACCTTATGCCTTTCCACTTGACCACACCTGGGGGGAAATGACAGGATTCCCTAGTAAGTTGGTTCTGATAGGGTTTGAGTTTCCACTGGGGGGATTCATGAAATTTCATCATCTATTCCCACCATACTTACCACATTTCATGTTTTTCCCGCTCATCCATCCCATTACACTGGTCTGGGAATTGGGTTGGCCAAATATATAAGGGTTGTACCTTGCCTTATGGGAAGAAGGGGATAAAGTCCCAGAGGGTAAAAGTATCTGGAAAAAGAAAAAAGCCAAAAGAATGAAACCTTGAGATGCTTTTCCCATGGATCCCCAAGAAAGCAATAAAAATATTCTCAGCAAGAAACAGAGGGACCCATAAAAATAATAAATCAAGACCTAGTTGGAGGATAGGGGGTCTCATCACGAGCTAGCCTATTAGGTCCATGTTCATGTAGTCGTATGACACTACCAAGAACTGGTCACCATGCCAGGGTAGTATCTCTTGGTTGCATATCCAAGAGAAAGGGGGTCTCATCATGAGCCATCCTTCTCATTTCCGTGAAATGCTTGTGAGTAACATTGCCACCTTTGGTCACCATGCCAGGGCAGTGTCCCGTAACTAGCCTCTTAAAAGAAAAAGAAATAAGAATAAAATATAAAAGGCATGAATGGGATTGGAAATACTTGTATCCATGACAAGGTGCAGCTCACCCTCTTCAGAGGCACCCATAGATAAGCCATACATTTCCCTGCTATCACTGCACCCATTTCCTAGACATCCCTTACCACCTCATCCACTCACATGGCATGGATTTTGTCTTCACCCAGAGACATCCCACATCCAATGAACACTAGCCCAACAAGACGTCCTAGCATTCCCTCCAAAATTGGCTTGTAGAATAGCATAAGGTATTTGAGCACTTGTCCGGGTAAATGGGGTTTCATGCACATGTTTAAATAACATGATGATTAGATGTGATTGACATTGATATGATCCTTGTGACTTATGATCCCATGGAGGGCGTATTTTCTGATGTTGCAGGGCCACACTCTATGGATAGGTACACGATGGATAGGTACACATGGGGATATGATTAGTTCATACCTCCATGGTGCTAAAATCCCACCAGATGGATGTTGAGACCCTAGCCAGGGGAAGAGACATATCAGAGGATTGCACGAGAGAGAGGGGGGGACGTTTCACTAGGGAAATCCTGGAAGGCCTGGATGTAGGGGGTTGTGCCCTTTCCACCATGATGTAGGCCTTGGAAGGCCCATGACGTCACCCAATTTTTTGGATTTTTTGGAGGCAATTGTGTGCCAAGTAGCACGTGTGGAAGGTTCCTGAGGCCCAAGGAGGCCTAACGTTTTGCTCCAGGAGACCAATGTTTCCCAAAAAGGGCCTAATGTCACCCTAAAAGGGCATGATGTCACCTTTACAACATGTTTTAGGTTTTAATTATGACATTTAATGTAAAAACTGGATATTATTTGTAACTAGCCATGTCGGCCTTTTTGACCTAATTTTGGTCATTAGTATTGTATAAACAAGAGGAAAATCACTCTTATTTTTCATCATATTTCACTCACACTTGTGAGGACTGAAATTTGTGCCCTCCTTAGGGTTTCTTGGCTGAAATTTTAGGCGCACTTGTTGAGGAAGGCTAAATTTGGTGTATTTTGGCAATATTCTTGGTGGATGTGTTCAACTAGGTAGTTTCTTGATTATTCTTGATGTATGTAAGTGAATTTTTTGCAATTCTTCTTAATTGAATGGTTATAGTTTTATTATCTTGCATTTACATTCAAGATTATGAAATTGCTTGATTAAACCCTAGGATGACTAGCACATGTTATTGTCCTAGCTTCAAAATCCTTCACCTACTAGATCTTGTCAAAAGGCCATTTTTCTTAAAGTATTTGCTAGGGCCTTGCCATTGCAACACCCTAGTCTTACTTGCTCCATCTTAACTGATTTTGCTTCATCATTGAGTTAGAGAAGGAGGAAATCTACTAAGGCATCACCTACACCTTAGTAGCTAGTTTCCCCTTAGGGTTTGATAATTGGAGCCTTGGGTTACCAAAACTCCAATCTATCAATCTCTCTTATCTTCAACTCTCCTATTATCATTTTTATTCAACATTTTTTGTTTCATTATTGACTCCATTTTCCCTAAAATCACTAGTCTAAGTCCTCTTTTGAGTAATTGATCAAAACAACCTTCAAAACCTATTCTTTGAGCTTCCTACTAACTACTCCTAACCATAGAATAGACTAACTTACTAACAATATTGTTGTTGTTACTAAAGTAAGCTACATTCATTAAATGTATCATTAAAAGATCATAAAAGAAATTGAAAGGATGATTTATACCTTGTCTTGTTTGCTTTTGTCAATTTCTAGTATTATGATTTCAATGGTTAATGATTCTTAGTCATTTTGAGGCTATTTCAAGGCATTTAATGTGAAGTATTGCTCTATAAAGATTGTTGTTATAATTTTCTATTTACTTCATCATATTCAGAAAATTGATTTTATCGAGAAATTTTATGGTTTTATGAAGTGCTAACCAACAAGTGTACTTGAAAATATATATAGTTTTCTTGTTGCTTTGTTTCGGGCAGGTACACTTTGATACATTATCATTTCATTGGTTATAAAACCAGGACTTTCTGCTCGATGGTGACTTGTGAGAGGGGATCCTTATCTATCCTTTTTAACCTTGCCTTCTCAAACCTCCAGGTCACTGGGGACATCTTCCCTGGGCCTACCACCCTAAATAGAAAGAGACATCCTATTGAGGTGATAGTGATAGGATTAGTCTCCAGTTATGCCAATTTTCTCTCCTTTAACCTTTCCTTCTATCAAAATAAAAATTGTGCGATAACAAGACCTTCATGAGGGCTTGAAGCCCAAGGATGGATGTAGAGACCCCATGCCCAGGGCAAGATCGTGATGACCAGTTTGCATAGTGAAGGATGAAAATGTTTCCTTTAGAGACACTCTGGCAGGCCTAGACGATGAGTTACCATCTCAGGCTTTAAATGTCACCCTAGTGACCTATGACATCACCTAGAGATAGGGTTCGATATTTGGAGATGCTTGATGAGAGTTTTGACACATGTGGCATAGAGGTTGGCCTTTGGAGGCCCAATGTTCCACCAAACAACCTCAACGTCTCCTTGAGGAGGCCTAACGTCACCCTAGAAGGGATGACGTCACCCTCTTTATGGTTATTTTGTTAAAGAATAATTTTGATTTTAATTTTATTGAGCAAATTGACATGTAGGATTAGTTTTGTGAAAAAACAACTATTGGATAAATAAGCCAGGATTTCCCATATAAATATGGCTGGTAGTTTTTTATTTTTCATCATAACTCACCTATCACAAGAGGGAGGAATGAAATTTTCTCCCTAGTGGCATACTTTGGCTGAAATTTGAATTATTTTGGAGTTTATGGTGTCTTTTTCTCATGCATTAGGCTTAGAGGAGATTGATATTGATGTTTCTTGGCTATTTTGGTGGTAATATCTGCAAACTAGGATTTTTCATGCTTGATTATTCTTGGTGAAATAAGTAAATGATGCAATTTTTTTATGCATTAAATGTTTGTGGTCCATTTTACTTATTCATATTGAATATTATGAAATTCCTTGCTAAGAAACCCTAGGAGAAGGAACATAAGGTATTTCGTCCTTCTTGATCTTGCCAGTTATTGTCAAGAATATCTTGTCTAGATTAAAGATTCTAAAGCGCTAAAGTTCTAGCACTTTAGAATTCCTATTTTAGAGGCTTGTTGCTACTATATATTTCAAGAGTCTAAGAAAGGAGAAATTTGCTAGGGCCTAGAAGTGCCTACTCTCTAGTTGAATTACCTCTTTAGGGCTTGGTTCTTTGAGGACTTAAACAAGTTTTATCATTCTTTTCTCCAAGTTTTTACTGCTCTTAATGACTCCATAGCCCAAAATAACTTGTCCACTTTCTCTTGTGAAATATTGTGACCAAACAACTCTCAAACCCTTTTTCCTAAACCTTTTACTAACCTCTTCTAACCCTAGCTTGGACTAATTTATTGATTTAATTGTTGTTGTTGTAAAACACTTCTACAAGCATTCTAATTACTGCAATTTTTCTGCATAACTAACCTTAATAGCTGTTAATCAACCCAGAAATTGCTTGTAACAAGTGCTAATCAAACTACTCATTAAATGCTAACTTTTCATTATAAGCTTATGCAATTCTGAGGTGTATTTCTTGTAGTTGTTACAAAATATTGTTTTTTGTTGTAAACATCTATATTTCTGCAATTTTATATCATATAGCATATATTTTCATTGTCTATTCTCTATTGAGGTATTATTATCATACTAGTACTTGAAATTGTTGTACATGGATGCTACATTGTTTTGTTCTAGGCAGGTACTCGAAATTCTTCCTCTGACTCATTTCTTGGACATAGACATATTTACTTAGGTAATTAGTGAGAGGGGGGACAAGTCTTGATCATAACATTTTCTATCCCAACCCTTTATTTTATCGGGGATGCCTCCCCTGGGGTAGACCTTACCTATCCCTAAAACTTGGGGATCCCTATGGAGGTGATAATGGTAGGTTATCATGTTGTTATGCCAATTTCACATACTTGTCATGGGATTTGGACAAGTACAAATTATGCGATAACACTCCCTAAAGAAGATAAACCTTATCAAGGTCTTGCTACAAGGGTGTAATCCCTTTTACTCCTTGTATAAATCCTTTGAGTCTTTTCAATAACAATAAAAGAGAAATTCTTTGATGGAGGGTGTATTCCCTTATACTTCTCCAAGGGTTTGACAAATTAACCTTGAAATCAAGAAGAAATACACAAAATTGTAGAAATTCCTAATTGAATCCAAGAGATAGCATGAAAAAACCTTACTTATCAAATATGTTCCACCAAATTTCCTAGAACAAGAATCCAAGAGAAGTCACTATCCTTTCCTCCACCAATAGACAAGTAAAGCATCCATTTTGCACAAGAGACTAGAGATAGCAAAGTGCTCAAGTAGGGGAAAAAATCCAGCCAAGGGTTATGTAATTCTCAAGTGAGCTCATCCTCCAATGAAAATGAGATGGCCTCTATTTATATGAGTCCATCTAGACCAATTTGTCCACATTTGATTGTCAAAAAAAAAATTAAAAGAGAGTCGACCCCCTTTATTTTCCTTTAAAACTTACAAAAATAAAATTTGCATAAAGTAAAACCCTCAAAGGGTGACATCATTCCCTATAAGGGTGACGTTGAGCCTCCAAGTGAGACATTGAATCTCAAGATGCAAATCTTTGGGCCTCCAAAGGTCATGTGTCAATCTCTCATCACCTAGAGTGTCATCATCATGCATCTTCTTCCTTCAAACCACATCACATCTCTCCCAGAACCATCAAGTCCACCAAAACCATAACCTCCTCATGACGTCAAGGGCTTAGGAGGTGACGTCCTAGGCCTCCAAATTACAAAGTTCAAGTGAAAAGGGCTATGATGCCATCCTCTAGTGTTGTAAAAGTTCCTCCAAAGGCAACGTCCTCCATCCTTTTCACACCAAGGCTCCAGGGTCCTATGCCCATCCTGTGGGGTATGGCATCCATTCTTGGGGATTTCATCCCCCCATGAAGGTTAAAGTGGCACAATTCCTCCATGGATTCCTTTCACTTGGAAATTTCCTACAAATAAAAATAAGTATGCCCTACAATGGTCCAAAAGTCACATGTATCATGCCAAGTAAACCACATTTAATAAAGGGACCACCTAAACATGTGCATCAAGCCCCCCTTTTTCAAACTAAACAAAGACCATATAAAATTTGTCAAATTTAATTATGAGACAGTTGTCACGGTGCCCTATTGGGTAGACCAATCCCTAATTAAAGGAATGTTTCCCAACAAGACCCTCTCTAAGTCATGTAATGAGTATGAAGTGAATGAGGGTATGAATTTTGGGCATGGGGTTCTTGGCATATCAAGGGCTCATATTGTCTTATTTATGGGTGCCTTTGTGGAGGGTGTGTTGCATCCCTCATTTTCAATGCAACCTTTTTCCAAGCCTTGTATTTTCCACTAATTTATTATGTTCCAAAACATTGAGTGCTAGATGCAATGGAAAGTAAGGAGCATTGTGATGCCACTTAGAGCTAGGAACACATTGAGTGCCATGTGAAAGGAAAATAAAATACATCGCAAATGTATTCCCTCTACAAGAAGAACATTTATTAATTATATGTTTTCTATTTTAAAGGTCCTTCATTATTTTGTGGAGAAGCATTCTATTATTCTCAGGACCTTAGGGTGAGCATCTAGAGGGATAATTTATGGCTTTTAACTTTTACCAACAACAATACATGTGGGCCTTTATCCCCTTCTTCCCATGAAATGAGGTACAAGCCCTTCTTGGGGTCAATAAGTCTGAAAACCCAAAAGATAAGGAAACGAAAGGGAAGAGGTGTGGAAAGTGATAAGTATGTGTGAGAATAGTACAATGACCCTTGAAGGAGACCCCCTAGTAGCAACCCTTTTCTCTAGGGTGACACACTTACTAGGAAACCATGTCAACCACCAAGTGAAATGAGGCAAAAGGTATAATTTCCAAGAAAAAGTTTTCATAATCAAGAAAGAACTATTTGCAACATTCTCAAATGCTTCAATTATTAAAATGACACTTACCACAAGACCATACTTGTTACCTCATGAAGCAAGAGTTTTTGTCCTCCTTGGGCCAAGTTTGGTGTGGTGGATGTTGTTGTTGTCAATCAATGGTGATGTGTGGTGAAAGTTTTGGATAGTTGGCTTAGGTTGATGGATAGTCGATTTGGATAGTTGGTTGTCATTGGTGTCAACCTTTGGAGAGTGATATTGTAGATTGATGTCAACCCTTAGATATTGATGTTAACCCTTGAGTATGTCTGGTAGCACATTTCGGTAGTGGTTAAGGAACCTGGGTTTGTTTGAGGAATAATGCAATGAATATCAATAAATTTGTAGGTGAGACTATTCTAGATGGGTAGTACATGTTGTGTCATTTCCAGTGATATGTGGAATTCCACGTAGTTCCTCATAGTTAGGGACATATGGCCTTGAGAATTTGGAGAACCCTTTAGAGTAATATAGAAGCCCCTAGAAGGTCAACAAAAATTCAAAAGATTCTAGAAAGTCATAAAGAATATTCCCTGGTCAAAGTGGTTGCAAAAAAAAATTAATTAAATAATAAAATGGTTGCAACAAGAAGTGGTGAGATTACTATTTATGGATAAAGTGGTTGCAAGTGGGTAAAGTAGTTGAGAGTGGGTTATCCCTAAAAGAGGGAAGTTGGGTAAAACAGTTAGAAGATAACCCCTAAAGAAATCCACCTCGAGAGTATAAATAAGAGAGCAAGGAACTCTTATTAGCACCTACCTACCAATTGAATATTATTGAATATCTATTTTATGAAAGGTTATTTGCAAATATACATTGAGAAATCTGAGAAAGCGAGGTTTGAAGTTACGAAGGAAAGTCACGGGTAAAGTCTTGGAGTTGCAACAAAATCAAGTAACCCTAATCTCTGAGACATTCGAGAGTTGCAGGTCATAAGGGCGCAGATGTACACGAGCTTCAGTAAATTAAAACGCGGATACCTGCACGACGTAGAAGAGAAAGGCACAGATCTATAGAAGGGTTTGTGCAAGCTTGAGAAGTGATGCTTATTCCAGGTTGCTAAAGATGAAGGTGGTATGTTGGTATAATATATGAGGCACTAGGTCAGTTACAGTGGGCAAATGTTAGTCTATATTCTTATGATGTTATATCTTAGTGATGTTATGGAACATGCTTGAGGCATGATGTTGTGAGGTTTGGTATATTCTCTCTTGGATGTATGGTATATGTTGTGATGTATGGATTGAGGAAAATCTATTGAGACACATTTTTGGTGTACTTAGCTTGGTTTTATTGGTATATCTTGTGGTGCATTGTGAGAAGCATTTGTTAGTAGTCTCGTTATATGATTGGCATATGAGTGGTACATGCTTGATGGTTTTTGGTTGAGGTGTGTTGTTAAAGATTGATGTTGCATAACAATGAGGATTT
>SNQJ01S0132479.1:1145-25768 GCA_010110895.2 Picea sitchensis | reverse complement strand
TTTGAGTTTAATTAAAATGGGGAAAGAGGGAAATCTAAAATAATTAGGAAACTAGGAAAAAACGAGAAACATAAAAAAAAAGGGAAACACTAGAAAAAAAAGGAAAAGAAAAAGAGGTTAGTCCAACTTAGTAAGGTATCTACCATTTAAGAACTTTCTAATTTAAACTAAACTAACAAATTAATAATGGGGAAAGTCATTAAAACCTGTAAGGGAATTTGGGGACACCTAAGAGAAATTCTAGGAGTGACTCTAGGTGGGTGAGGGAAATAAGGGTAATTAATTAATTAAAGTAATTAGTTTTTGGAGGAATGAAAGGGATGGGTGACACATGTACGAGGAGGATTATTATGAATTAATTTATTAAAATTTAAATAAAATGGGATTTTGGGAAAGTAAGGGACTTCGAAACTCTATATAATGGAGGGAGGAAGATGATGATGCAGTCAACTGTTGCGTAAAGTTACGTTGCAAAAATCTCTACTTGACTGACTTTGCTTGTGGGAGTTGGGATACCCAACTTGGTGAGGAGTGGTAGCTCGACCTTGCAAGGTGAGTTGGGAGCTAGATGAATCTCTGGATAGTGTGCGTGGCCCTTTTGCGGCTCGGGGGGCTGAGGGGGAAGAAGAGTACCCATAACGTTGGTTGGGAGGTACCGGTGAAGTCCCATCAGTCAACAAGCGAGAGTTGCACGAAGCACGTGGGACATCAACTCGGAGCAGGCGATTGGGCAACGATACACTTTCTTTGTTTTTGCATGGTAGATTGTTAGTATGATTTATGCTTTTAGGTATTCATGTTTACTTGGGTAAGGAAATTGATTGTCTCAACATTCTAGTTGATGACTGAAATGTTCCATAGCCTTTAGCTCGATGATTGATTGACTCCCATGGCCTTCAATTCCTGACATATCTTGACCACCCTTTTGTGTATTGATTGTGATGATTGTGGTTGTTTTTTCCCTGAGTAGTCGGCCTGGAGCCTGATCTATGATCGTCCCTTCGGCGTTAATAGACCTATGGATCTCAATGCCCTGCTTTTCTGTGCGTGGATGATGAGAAAATCATGTTTCCTGTCAGTCGTCTACCTCTGTTGTTCATCCTTGGCTGATTGTTGGTCTTGCACCTTGATGCGTTTATCTAACCCTGTAAAAATTTGATTAATGACGAATTTTTCTTTTAACTCGGCTTTTTATATCTTGTTTGTTTTCGTTCCTAGTTCCAAAAATTTAACTCTGTGTTTTTATGTGTTGATGGATAAAATCTTAACCCTGCGTTTTATGTATTGACGAAGAATTATAACTCTGCGTTTTTGCTTATGATTAGAATGCACAACATAATTTCTCTCCTACTATTTTTCTTTTGCGAGGCGAAATTACTGTTTCTTTGTGTTTTTATTCTATGCCTTCACCCCTTTCCTCACGATGTGATACATCTGATCTCTGGATTTGCTAAACGATTTAATACTATTCTTGTGATCACCCATGGGGATTTTGTTTTACTGTTATCTTTTATCTATGGTTGTTGCAAAAAAAATTTAATCGCCCGTCATCACCACGATTTGTTATTGAAATCTCAGCGAATTTCCCTGGGCTCGTCGTCTATGCTAGATTTTACATCACATCATGAATTGGTTTAATTTTTACACTTTTACCTCTGCGTTTTACTTAAAATTTACCCTTGTTACCTCAATGATTTTGACAATAGTTTGATGCGTTTCGATGAAGAATCCTTTCTCGGTGCCTTTCTCCCTTTTGCTCAGCATTTATATACATGGATTCCATGCGTTTATATTTCCTTCTCTACATTTTCCCCAAGGATGTTTCCCAACTTCCTTCATCTGATTTTTTTTCTTCTGAGAATCATAAAGACCTCTGCGATTTTTAGTTCCCTCTGCAATTTGAATTCTCCTCACTCAGCCTTAGCTTGTTTTTCTTTGCGTTTTCTGGAGGGATAAGGATATGCACCTTCATAAGGATTCTCATTGTCTTATTTTTGTTTCCCACTGCATTTCCAGGAGGGTTAAGAATGTGTGCCTTCCCATGGTTTTTTCCCTTAAAGACTACCCATGAATTTTGGAAGACACTACACCATCCATCACGTCCGTCTCCTTCATGAATTTCTGGGTAAGGCTGCCAGAAGAATCTGCGTCATCTGTCAGGTCTGCTCCTTTCACGAAATCCTGGGTAAGACTGCCAGCTAAGTCAATGACTTGCACAACCCTGTAAGTCTGTCCCTTTATCACAATTTCCTTTGCGCCATAAATTAATTCGAAATTATGTTGGCTCTCCTTAATATTTTAATGATGTGATGAGTTCTGGCCAATGAAGGTGGACTCCTTGGTTGTTTACACGTAGGCGAGGCTCAACCTCCCCTTTTTAATGGACATGTAAGTTAGTGGATGGGTACTTTTACCTTGCTATTTATGATGTGGTTTATCATCTTTTCTTATAAAAGATGGTTTAGGCTGCTTAGCATACCATTAAGGCTGGTTACAATTAACATATTTTGGTTATAATTACTTGTACTTGTATGGTAGTATGATATCCGTTATGCATTTTAATTTGAGGATCACCTTTTGTTTATTGGATGGTCAACTATGGTAGCCTAAGAGATCTTCTAATGTTGGAAATAAATTTTGGACCATCTTTTAAACTTTAGTTAATTTTTTTTATATGCCTTAATTCTTGTTATTGTCCTACTATACAAGAGAGATGATGTAGTAACTCCTCCCCTTGTATCATGAACTATGAGGATCATCATGACTTACCTTTACTTACTTTAAGCTAGATATTCTCCAGTTACAAATTAACCCTTAATATCACCTTCCTCTATAAGATTTTTAGACACCTGTAAGTTATATTACTGAGTGAGAAGTTAATTACGAGGAACCCTTACTTTTAATGTTGATTAATCTTGCGTCATGAAATTATGTCGATACACGAATGATTTAGTAACTAGTTTTCTCTTGCGCCATTAATTAAGTTGACATGTGATTGTTCTAGAGTTTGTTTACTCTCGTGCACAATGAATATTTAATGTTGATGAATTATTGTTAGAATTTGATATCACATGCATCACAAATTAACTGTCGACGTATTATTGATAAGGATGATGATTACCCTTGCACCATGATTAATTGATGATTAGGATTGATTGCCTGATATAGTTTATGTTGGATTTGATTGTTAATGGGATGTAGACAACTCCTTGTTCCTTAGAACAGTTTCAAGCCCTGAGACCTTAAATGGTAAAAATAAATTGGATCTTGGGCTTGAGTGTTGCTTATGTGACCTGGAGGTCCTAACCTTGTAGGGTAGGTTATCCATTATCTGGTTTATCATTGTTTATAAATTGTTCCAAGATGATTTTGATGTGCTAAGAGATGACACTATTTATGTTTAAGTGTCACTATCCTTTTGTTGATGCATTGATTGCTTCGTTATTTATTTCAATGATAAGTAGTTGGTAATGCTTTTACTTATGATTTCATTGATTCTGCGTTGTTGTGATTTATTTTATTGACGTTTTTTTCCTAATGCTAAAAAATAAGAAAAATTTACGTTTCATGCTTCGCTTCCTAGTTGTAATGTAGGGATTTCTACATATGGTATCAGAGCGGGTTCAACCCTACGATTATGGATCGCTAGGCTTTCCACTGTATCAAACCCATGAGTATTAACTGTTGCGTTAATTAAAAAACTTAATGTGTCCATGTGGTGATCGCATTTAGAGGACGCTTCAGAGGTTCGCAACGTGGTGTCATGGAAGGAGGCACGATGCCCCCAGAAGTTCCTTCACCCTTTGAGTCAAACCCCCAAGGGGGGAAGAACAAGTCCTTGGGCTGGATCCGGTTGTCATAATGGATGATGACAGCTTGAAAAGGTTCTTTCAGGGAATTTCAGAGGCCTTGATCCACCATCGGTACTGAGATGAGGCCAAGGCACCTGTACCCTTGAGGGTCCATGATGCGCCCTAGCTAGTACTGTTAGAACCCACTTAGAACTCGAGAGAGTTGAGTTGTTGAGTCCATGAGTGTTGTGGATGGCTGTGCCATCGAGGCTCAGTTGTGGAGAAAGATGTAGTGATTTACGCTTCACGATTATGACCTCTAGCATGAAGGTCCTCTTGGTGGTCTTTCAACTCAAGGAGAGCGCTCTTCTATGATGGAAGACACTCCTGCCACTTTTTGAACATGGCCATCGACGACGTGTCATGGGAATTGTTTGAGTAATGGTTCCAGGAGAGGTATCTTTTTGAGGAATTCGTTGGGCGTCAACTCAACGTGTTCGAGACCTTATGACAAGGTAGCCACACGACGCCCGAGTACGAGGCCCATTGTTTTGGAGCTGCTTCGGTATGCTCTGCACCCTTACCAAGAAACTTAATGTCAACAAGTTTGTGTTGGACTTAGCTTTAGAATTTAGCTTCTACTTCGGGTATCAGGATTACTGGACCAAAGAAAGTATGTTGGAATGTGGGGAGCCACATTTCTAGCGCGACTGCCCAGTGAAGAGGATTAGAGCATTTGGATCAGTCGGACCCACTCCCATAGGATATTTGGGCAAGGCCCATCAGATTCATGCAGCGATGTATGACCACCAAGAAAAGCACTAGTCGACTGTGCTCGAGACATCATGTACCATCGCTGACCAAACACTTAGTATTTTGATTGATCCTGGTGCTACCGAGAGTTTCCATTCTGGTGCAATGCTAAAAGGGATTAAGGTAAGGACAATCAAACAAGATGAGTTTATATTTGTAGATATGTATTCGAGATCCAAACAGAGGGTTGGAGGAAGGGTTATGGGTTGTACCCTTAACCTGGGAGAGTTTGTCACCAGGGCCAACCTATACGTCACGATCTTTGGATCTTATGATGTCGCGATTGGTATGGACTGGTTGGAATCGCATGAGGTGATACTCAACTATAAGACAAAACAATTGAGCTTGGTCGATGATGAGGGACGAGACACGTGATTGCAGGTCAGAACCAGGGATTTTCCCTGAGGTTCATCTCTTCCTTGCATCTACGGAAGAGCTTCCATAAGGGGTGCAATTTTTATGTGATCCTTGCGTTGAACGAGAAGGGAGAAGCGAAAGGTCTAGAAAAACTTCCGGTGGTGAGAGAGTTTTCATACGTCTTTCTGGAGGAGTTACATGGGATTCCACCGGAGAGGGAATTGGAGTTTGTTATAGACCTAAAACTGAGGACTGAACTGATAGCTAGAACACCTTATTGAATGTCGACCCCGCAGTTACAGGAGTTGAGAATGCAACCGAAAGAATTGTTGGACCTGGGACTGATACGTCCAAGTGTTTCATCGTGGGGTGCACTTGTTATTTTCTTACGAAAGAAGGATGGGTTGTGGAGGCTCTACATTGACTACCGTCAATTGAACAAGGAAACGATCAAGAATCAATATCCATTGCCGAGGATAGATGATCTGTTTGATAAGATGAAGGGTGCGACGGTGTTCTCAAAGATTGATTTGCGATCCGAGTATCACTAGTTACAGATCAAGGAGGATAATGTCCCTAAGATTGCCTTTAAGATGAGGTTTGGACATTATGAGTTTACTGTTTTACCGTTTGGACTGACAAATTCCCTAGGGGTATTCATGAGTTTGATGAACGGGGTGTTCTGCGAGTATTTGGACAAGTTCGTCCAAGTATTCATTAATGATATTTTGATTTATTCTCGGACGACAAAGGAGCATGACGAGCACTTTCTATTGGTACTACAGTGTCTGCGAGAGCACAAATTGTATGGGAAGTTGTCCAAATGCTCATTTTATCAATCAAGGATCCACTACTTAGGGCATGTCATCTCCGACGAAGGTATCACCGTGGATCCAACAAAGGTCGAGGCTATTATGGAATGGCCTTCACTTAAGAACATCCCAGAAGTACGTTGCTTCATGGGTTTAGCAGAATGCTATCAACGATTCATCGAGGGATTTTCAAAGATAGAAAATCCGATCATGAAATTGCAGAAGAAGAACAAGAAGTTGTTTGGACAGAGAAATGCATGGAAGAATTTCAGAGGCTCAAGGAGTTGTTGACAACAACACCGATACTAAAGGTCCCTGACATGGAAACGAACTTCTTGGTATGCATTGACACATCCAAGGAAGGCTTAGGCAGAGTCCTGATACAAGATGGTCGAGTGATCGCTTACATATCAAGGAAACTGAGAAGGCATGAGGAAAACTATGTGAGGGAGGATTGGGAGTTGTTAGCCATTGTTTATGCCTTGAAGGTTTGGAGACACTATCTTGTTGGATGAAAATTTGAACTAAAGATGGAACACTGTGGAATGCAACACATCTTTACGCTAGGCGACCTGAACGCGTGACAACGATGTTGGTCAGAATTTCTTAAGAGAGTACGAATTCGAGATTACTTACATAAAAGGAACAGTGAGCCGAGTGGAAAATGCATTGAGTCAGAGACCACACATATTTTCGATGTTGCCTCTTGAGACGAGTCTATGTTAAAAGGTTCTAACTTTACAGCGTGACGATGACTGGTGCAAGGAGGTTGAGGGTTTTAACGGACAAAACACAATGATGGTACCAAGATTTGAAGGATTTAAGTTTGACGACGATGGATTATTGGGGTTTAAAAATCAGATTTACATACCACCGAACGACGAGTTGAGGAGATTGATCCTAAGCAAGGCTCTTAGACTAGTATACATGGCTCACCTAGGAGTCACGAAGATGAGGGTAGACCTTACACCGTTATTCTTCTGGAAGGGAATGAAGGCATACATAGTCAAACTATGTGGCTAGATGTCTAGAATGTCAGTAGGTAAAGGCTGAACATAGACACCCAGTAGGATTACTACAACCACATGCTATTATGGAATCAAAATGGGAGGTTATTTTGATGGATTTTATTGTTGGATTGCCACTGACAGCAAGAAGACACGACTCGATTTTCATAGTAGTAGACACTCTGACGAAGAGTTCTCACTTTATTCCCATGCGTACGACGTATTAGGCACCTGACATAGCTAGAGTTTTCATTAGTGATATTGTGAGGCTGCATGGCGTGCCTAAGAGGATTATATCCGATCGGGGATCAGTGTTTACCGAACGTTTTTGGACGAGTTTCCAAGTGGCCTTGGGAACCCAAATTAACTTCAGTACTGTGTATCACCCTAAGACTGACAGACAGACCGAATGAACGAACCAAGCCTTGGAGGACTTGTTTCACATGTACGTGATGGACCAACAAAAGCGTTGGGAAGAATTCTTTCCATTGGTGGAATTCGCTTATAACAACAGTTACCAAAGCACCATTAAGATGGCGGCTTTCAAGTTTCTTTACGGGCAAACGTGTCAGATGCCTTTGAGTTGGGATCGGCTTGAGGATAGGGTCATGGTGGGGATGGAAGCGATCCAAGAATTAGAATATTAAATGAAAACCATAAGACAAAGGATCAAGGAAGCGCAGGATAGACATAAGAGTTATGTCTATGCACATCGTGTCGACTGTAGTTACGATGTGGCGATAGAGTATTTTTGTGGTGGAAACCACATAAGAGTTCGATCAAGTTCTATAAAGGGGTTAAAATATCTCTTAGGTTCATGGGATCCTACGAGATTGTGCAAAGGAGAGGCCCGTGGCCTAATGACTAGCCTTACCTGATTCTTTGAGGCCTATGCATGATGTTTTTCACGTATCTGTTTTGAGACATTACATTAGTGATCCTACACACGTTATTGACATGAGTTCCTTGAAGGTATCAGACAAGGAGGAACTCACGACCGAGCTGATACACATCTTGGATCATCACATTCGACAAATACGACGTCGAATAATAGATGAGGTCAGGGTCCAGTGGGACAACTATAGTCCGCACTCGGTGACCTTGGAGGACGCATATGATATGCGCCAACATTTTCCTTTTTTTTTGTTGGATAGACAAACTTGTGATATTGTGATACACATTATTTTGACACTGATATAGTGTGAAACTTATATACACATTATTACTGTGAAACTTCGGGATGAAGTTTAGACCAAGAGGGAGTGTATGTAACATCCCTCTCTTGCGGGCACTAAACGAACTTATTCTCTGAGGACACTTGCTTGCAGGTGAGCTGGATTATTATATTATTGACCATTGATTTCTACAATGAGGCATTATGGATGTGATTATATGTTATTTTATTGTATTGACTTTGACATGTGCTATTGACTCGGGTCTCCTGAGTGTGCAGGATTTGGACCTCGAAGATGCTGAGGCATCGATGAAACCCTTGGACTCTGGATCGAGTCAGGGATGAACTATTGGGGTTTGATTGTTTTATATGTGATATTAGTGCATCTAATTAGATGATATGATTATGGATATATTTCTGACATGATTAATTGATGATGCAGGCTGACGATAGATTGTTGACCAGACTCACAAGTGGGGTAGAGGGGTCACGCACGAATACTAGAGAGGTTGAAGGAGAGGTGTGAAAAATAGCCCTGCCACAACCTACTAGCACTCCCTTCATGGCTCGAACTATAGGTTAACGATTACCTAGTTCGAGAGGACCCACAATGTCGTGAGGGCAGACTGTGACAGTTGCTCATGATGATTCTAAGGGGTGTGCAATAATTAAGGGGCCTTATTCCTTAGAGGCCCTTAGTCTCCCACAAGATCACCCAGCGGAGTATTGAATCCAGGGGTTTTTGATGTCTACCAAGTAAGTCAAGAGGCGAGTGGCACCCTTGGAGCACGTGGTGCGTCTTGAAGGGCACGTCACACAAGAAAAATAGAAAGAGGCGAGTGGCACCCTTGGAGCACATGGTGCGTCCTGAAGGGCACGTCGCGCAAGAGAAACAAAAAGAGGCAAGTGATACCCTTGGAGCACCTAGTGCATCCTGAAGGGCATGTCACATGGTTATTTAATAATTGGATAAACCTAGATGGATTTAGGAGAAATAAAGTATTAAGGAAGATTTAAAACGTTTCCCCTAATAAAATATCGCCCAGCCTAGGAAAATAAAGTCTAGGTCTAAATTATACTGGTGGTAAAATTTTATCTTATATATATATATAATCATGATAATCTTAAATAATCTTGTGACAAGAAGGGGGGTAAGAAATTAAATTGATTTATAAAAATCTTTTGGCATAAAACTTAAAAAGGGGAAATAATTGTTTTACTATTATGCTAATAAAAAGAAAAAAATATTATTCATTTAAAAGAAAAAGGGTAAGTTTCTACACATGCCTTTTTTAGTTTAATTAAAAGGGGAAAGAGGGAAATCTAAAATAATTAGGAAACTAGGAAAAAGCAGGAAACATAAAAGAAAAGGGAAACACTAGAAAAAAAAGGAAAAGAAAAAACAGTTAGTCCAACTTAGTAAGGTATCTACCATTTAAGAACTTTNAAAAGGGGAAAGAGGGAAATCTAAAATAATTAGGAAACTAGGAAAAAGCAGGAAACATAAAAGAAAAGGGAAACACTAGAAAAAAAAGGAAAAGAAAAAACAGTTAGTCCAACTTAGTAAGGTATCTACCATTTAAGAACTTTCTAATTTAAAATGAACTAGCAAATTAAGAATGGGGAAAGTCATTAACACCTGTAAGGGAATTTGGGGACACCTAGGATTGATTCTAGGAGTGAATCTAGGTGGGTGAGGGAAATAAGGGTAATTAATTAATTAAAGAAATTAGTTTTTGGAGGAATGAAAGGGATGGGTGACACATGTACGAGAAGGATTATTATGAATTAATTTATTAAAATTTAAATAAAATTGGATTTTGGGAAAGTAAAGGACTTCGAAACTCTATATGATGAAGGTAGGAAGATGATGACGAAACTCTATATGATGGAGGTAGGAATATGATGATGCGGTCGAATGTTGCGTAACATTACGCTGCAAAAATCTTTACTTGAATGACTTAGCTTGTGGGAGTTGGGATACCCATATCGGTGAGGAGTGGTATCTTGGCCTTGCGAGATGAGCTGGGAGCTAGCTGAATCTCTGGATAGTGTGTGTGGCCCCTTTGTGGCTCAGGGGGCTAAGGGGGAAGAAGAGTATCCCTAGCATTGGCTGGCAGGTACTGGTGAAGTCTCACCGGTCGGCAAATAGGAGTTGCACGAAGAGCACATACCATCAACTTAGAGCAGGCAATTGGGAAACAATACGCTTTATTTGTTTTTGCATGGTAGATTTTTAGTATGATTTATGATTTTAGATATGCATGTTTAATTGGGTAAGGAAATTGATTGTCTGAGCATTCTAGTTGATGACTGAATTGTTCCATAGCTTTAACTCGATGATTGATTGACTCCCATGGCCTTCAATTCCCGACATTTCTTGACCGCCCTTTTGTGTATTGATTGTGATGATTGTGGTTGTTTTTTCCCTTCATCCCTAGCTCATCAGTCCATGCCTGAGAAGTTGGCCAGGAGCCTGCTCTACGTTTGTTGCTTTTTCATTAATAGACCTATGGATCTCAATGCCCTACTTTTCTGTGCATGGATGATGAGTGAATGATGTTTCATGTCATCCATCTACCTCTATTGTTCATCCTTGGCTGATTGTTGGTCTTGTGCCTTGATGCGTTTATCTAACCTTGTAAAAATTTGATTAATGGCAAAGTTTTCTTTTAACTCGACGTTTTAATATCTTGTTTGTTATCGTTCCTAATTCTATAAATTTAACTCTGCGTTTTTATGTGTTGATGGATAAAATCTTAACCCTGTGTTTTATGTATTAGCGGAGAATTATAACTTTGTGTTTTTGCTTATGATTAGAATGCACAACATAAATTCTCTCCTACTATTTTTCTTCTGCGAGGAAAAATTATTGTTTCTCTATGTTTTTATTCTATGCCTTCATCCCTTTCCCTGTGATGTGATAGCTCTGATATTTGGATTTGCTAAACGATTTAATATTGTTCTTGCGATCACCCATGGGGATTTTTTTTTACTGTTATATTTTATCTTTGGTTGTTCCAAAAAGTTTTTAATCACCTGTCATCACCACGATTTGTTATTGAAATCTCAGTGAATTTCCTTGGGCTCGTCGTCTACACTAGATTTGACGTCACATCATGAATTGGTTTAATTTTTACACTTTTACCTCTGTGTTTTACTTAAAATTTACCCTTGTTACCTCAATGATTTTGACAATGGTTTGATGCGTTTCGATGAAGAATCCTTGCTCAATGCCTTTCTCCCTTTTTCTTAGCGTTTATATACATGGATTCCATGCATTTATATTTCCTTCTCTGCGTTTTCCCCAAGGATGTTTCCCAACTTGCTTCATATGAATTTGTTTTTCTGAGAATCATAAAGACCTCTGTGATTTTTAGTGCCCTCTGGAACTTGAATTCTCCTCACTTAGCCTTATCTTGTTCTTCTGTATGTTTTCTAAAGGGCTAAGGATATGTACCTTCACAAGTATTTTCATCATCTTAGTTTCGTTTCCCACTTCATTTCCAAGAGGGTTAAGGCTCTACACCTTCCCATTGTTTCCCATTATTTTTCCCTTAAAGACTGCCCACGAATTTTGGAAGACACTGCACCATCCATCATGTCCGTCTCCTTCATGAATTTCTGGGTAAGGATTCCAAAAGAATCTCCGCCATCTTTCAGGTCTGTTTCTATCACAAAATTCTGGGTAATACTACCAGCTAAGTTAATGACTTGCACAACCCTCTATGTCCGTCCCTTTATCACAATTTCCTTTGCCCCATAAATTAATTTGAAATTTTGTTGGCTCTCCTTAAGATATTAATGTTGTGATAAGTTCTGGCCAATGAAGGTGGACTCCTTGGTTGTTTACACGTAGGCAAGGCTCAACCTCCCCTTTTTAATGGACATGTAAGTTAGTGGATGGGTACTTTTACTTTTCTATTTACGATGTGGTTTATCTTCTTTTCTTATAAAAGATGGTTTAGCCTGCCTTAGCATACCATTAAGGCTGGGAACAATTAACATATTTTGGTTATAATTACTTGTACTTGTAAGGTAGTATGATATGCATTATGCGTTTTAATTTGAGGATGACCTTTTTGTTTATTGGATGTTCAACTATGGTAGCCTAAGAGATCTCCTAATGTTGGAAATAAGTTTTGGACCATCTTTTAATCTTTAGTTGAAATTTTATTTTATACCTTGATGCTTGTTATTGTCCTACTATACAAGAGAGATGATGTAGTAACTCCTCCCCTTG
The DNA here is from genome assembly GCA_010110895.2 of Picea sitchensis. NCBI lineage: Eukaryota > Viridiplantae > Streptophyta > Pinopsida > Pinales > Pinaceae > Picea > Picea sitchensis. The sequence continues at coordinate 13,571 of SNQJ01S0132479.1, read as the reverse complement.
TATCATGAACTATGAGGATCATCATGACTTACCTTTACTTACTTTAAGTTATATATTCTCCAGTTACAAATTAACCCTTAATAACACCTTATTTTATAAGCTTTTAGACACCTATAAGTTATATTACTGAGTGAGAAGTTAATTACGAGGAACCCTTCCTTTTAAAGTTTATTAATCTTGCATCATGAAATTATGTCGATATACGACTATTTTAGTAACTATTTTTCTCTTGCGCCATTAATTAAGTTGACATGTGATTATTCTAGAGTTTGTTTACTCTCACGCACAACGAATATTGAATGTTGATGAATGATTGTTAGAATTTGATATCATGTGCGCCACAAATTAAATGTCGGCGTATGATTGATAAGGATGATGATTACCCTTGTGCCATGATTAATTGATTATTAGGATTGATTGACTAATATAGTTTATGTTGGATTTGATTTTTAATGGGATGTAGACAACTCCTTGTTCCTCAGAACAGTCACAAGCCCTAAGACCTTAAATGGTAAAAATAAATTATATCTTGGGCTTAAATGTTTCTTATGTGACCTGGAGGTCCTAACCTTCCAGGGTAGGTTGGGCGGGTAGTCATTTTAATATTCATTATTTGGTTTTTATCATTATTTATAATTTGTTCCAAGATGATTTGATGTGCTAAGAGATGACACTATTTATGTTTAAGTGTCACTATCCTTTTGTTGATGCATTGATTTCTTCGTTATTTATTTCAATGATAAGTAGTTGGTAATTCTTTTACTTATGATGTCATTGATTCTGGGTTGTTGTTATTTATTTTTTTGACATTTTTTTCCTAATGCAAAAAAAAAAAAAACTTTATGTTTTATGCTTCGCTTCCTAGTCGTAATGTAGGGGTTGTTACAAATCGAAACATCGAGACACTTAATTTCGATGTTTAAAGAGGGGGACAATTTCCATTTCTCACTTGGACAACACTTGAATCTGGCACTAACAAAATTTCCAAACCCCAAAGAGATTTATACAATATTAATTCTTATAAGGAGGTGAAAATTAGTTTTTATGAAGATGGGATTAGTTATGAAGACGTGGAAAAATAAAAAAATATGTAAGGCATGATGTTTTATCTCTTTCGAGACCCAACATTGACTTGATTCCTAAGATAAACAAACCATGTATTTCCATCCATTGGTGCATATAACCAAATATCATGGCTAATTGGATGGATTGGTGGTACATGGTGTTTGATGAATACACTCACAACAACAAAGACATGCCCTTGTACTTTCATACAAAATCGTTTGCCAAGTTTATCCTATGTTGGATGAGGAATTCCCCGGGATAGACATAATTCTAGGTCTTATCCAAACCATGTAATTTTTCCCCTTGACCCTTGAAATCCTCCCCATTGATATCCTCCTACACCTAACATGTTTGATAACAAAAAAAAGTGCATTGATATAGTTTTCATTAACATTGGTCTACCATGGGAATTTGTTGAAATTTGTATAGTTGAGGGAACATATGTCATAATTAATTGTTTCTCATGGTAGGCATGAGTCATCTAGTTCTACTCATGGTAGGGAGGAGTCATTTGACACTGGACATGCTAGTGAGCCATTTAACATTGTAGAGGCTAGGGTTACAGAGCATTATCTACTCCCATTAACATGCACATTTTGAGGGGAAACATCTTATCAGACCTCCTCTAATTTTGCTACGGTTGGATTCCTTCAATATGTAATTCCATCAATATTTCTTAATAAATTTTTAGATATATTTAAAAATTCACATAAAATTGCTTCACAAATAGCTTTGTTCTTATCTTTTAAACATTTTTTGTTCATATGTTTAACTGGTATATAATTATACTCCTCTATCACACAAATCTATCCTTCCATTGATATCTTTAAATGCAGTGGTCAATGTTGCATGTTGTTTTAGTCTCCTAGTGAAGTAAGTAATGATAATATTTTTTAATTTACCAAATAGGTTATTTTTATTTCTACAAGTAAATGGAAAGATATATACAAAATTTCTAATGTTTATATTAAATTAATAGCCAATATATGTCAACATTTATCAATATAGTTATTTGAGAGCCCTAACATGACTAATAGGTGATATTAAATTCTCTTAAGTGAAACATTATTAAAAAAAATATTTTTAAGTATATAATTTTATTGATTGACTCTTGTGCATCCACAACAATCATCTAAAATTTCTTGAGTTATAATTGCATCCATTCTCGTTGAAATGGATATTTCCTCTAATATTATCGAGGAACAATTGGTTTTGGATTGACATTTGATAACTTAGATACAACCAAATCCCAATCTCAAACCATAGGTCATTGTAGATTACTTTCATTACATCATATTCAAATATTGATTTAAAAGTATATGATTTTTTTTATTTCCATGTTTATAGTGTATTATTGGGTAGACTATTGACCATTTACATCAGTAGTCTATCATTTATACATCAACTATTGAGATATCCATTTTTGTTGCCTTGGAGAAGCTTGTCATTAAAGGGATAGGCATGCCAACACATTTGATATTTAACTTATATACTTATCTCATATTCTCAAACAAAAGGTCATTCTAAGTACATAAATCATTTTTAAATATTGATTTGAAATTATATAACTTTATGTCATATTCTCAAACAAAAGGTCATTCTAGGTATATGCATCATTTTTAAATAAAAGGTCATTCTAGGTACATGCATCATTTTCAAATATTGATTTGAAATTAAATAACTTTTTGAAATGTGTTTGCTTTTAATTACATGAAAAATATTGATTTGAAATTATATAACTTTATTTCATATTCTCAAACAAAAGGTCATTCTAAGTATATGCATCATTTTCAAATAAAACGCCATTCTAGGTACATGCATCATTTTCAAAAATATTGATTTGAAATTATATAACTTTTTAAAATGTGTTTGCATTTTCTTATTGGACATAATCTTGCATAGACTATGGAGGCATCCACTATTGTGCCCTCGAAGTAAAATGTTCAATTGATGGATATACCTTAAAACACACCCCTCATAAGACTTACTCACTCATGTGTAATGAGTTTTTTTCATATTGGATTGTATTTTTAATAATTGAATGTTCATAAATTTTAAAATATTTAAAACCTATAAATGAATCGTGTTTCATCTCTAGACTTTAGAAATGAACAATGATTATCAATGTAGCCACATGTTCTATATTATTTTTAATAATAATTAGTTGATGACTATGTCTGTAATTTTTAATTATTGATGATTTAGTGATATTAAAGATGATTTAAGGCTTACAATATTCATTTACAACTCATAGATATTGGAAAGATCCAAAACCACCACATAATCCCCACAAATATAATATTTGGCATGCATGTATGATATGGCACCAAATTAATTTGCATGTGGGATCTTATTCTTACTTTAACTTTCATGTATCTTCTAACCTTCATCGAGAATAAAATCTAATGTGATGATACTAACATGCTGTCATAGTTTAGTTGAATGTGCCACCTATGCGGTTGTATACGTTAATGGAAATGACTAACATCAAATTGTAGGTTTGAAATGATTCTTGTATTCCATTTGAATTAATAGTAGGTTTAAGTGATAGTTTTTAAAGGATAGATTGGTTGACATACAAATTGTAGATTTGAAATGATTTTTGTATTTCATTTGAATTAATAGTAGTTCTAAGTGATAGTTTTTAAAGGATAGATTGGTTGACATATAATTTAGATTAAACTTATTTTTTGGTATGAGAATGAACTTATGATCCTTCTAAATATGAATCGATGATATATATGTTTTTTTTTTAAGAAATAATATAAGATCATAATATGAATTTGTGAATTAATGATATATATGTTTTTTTTGTTTGAAGAGATATTATAAATTAGTATTGAAACTATTTTCCAAGGGGAAAAACCGGTTTTATAGATTTAACTATTCAATGGTTTGCACTTTGCACCTTAAATGATACATTTAAGGTAAACTTAATGCTTATTTTTCATGACAAGTTTGTGTTGATTACTTATGATAATCATCATAGTTTATCATAGTTGTAGATATGTGGCATATCTTCCATAGGTTTGAAGTACACTAACATTTTTATTATACACAATTAACTTAATTTATACTAAATGTATGACTTGGATCTATGGAAGAAATATGCAAGAAATTGATTATGGTCTTATTCAATATGGATACATGTTATCTTTGGATGATGAAAAATGAAAAATTCATGAGTTATTTAACTTTAGTTTTTCTTTTAAAACAAAACATAATTTGTTATATCATGCTACTAGAAATAACGAAGAAACGCCTTGGATCAATATCATCCTTCACATAATTTATAAATCCATTACCTAGTTTGATAACATAATACTTAGTTAATGAACTTATAGGTGCAATGTTGACCTTCATCATTATATGTAAAGGAAACTAGCTGAGCTTAATTAGTCAAATTTCTTGTATACGGTGTGATTTATTGGTTAATAACATGGTTGGATTTCCATGCCTATGTATTTTGTTACTTTTGTGCGATTTAGATGCTAGTATCAAATATCGATATGTATCAAATATCAATACATTGTGCATTAGACCTTGGTGCCTAGATGGCGATGATGGTCTCAATGGAACTCACATGTCGTCACCGGGAGCATGTCATTTCGAGGAATGATTTGCATCTTTTTCCATGTCGACAATTTAGGTCAAGTATCTTGAATTATTTGGGAAGGGTAGCTACATGTATACAAATTTGAGATGGTGATTTAGTTTGACACTTTTTGTTCCATCGGATTTGTCTCAATAAGATAGCGATAATGATTTCGTTCTTCCTATACAGGTTGCAAAAGAAACCAGTTTGGATGAGGTCATTTCTCTTAGTGTTAAAGCGTTAGGTTTGGATTATAGGGTCAAATATAAATATATCGCATGTATGATCTAAGTGAATGAAGAAGATCATGGCTCCAATGAAACTTAGGAATGAGATATACATATAGAAACAACTAGAGAATAGTGAAACTACTACATTCGATTAACACATTTGAGCCCACATTTGTTGAAAAAAAATCAATTTTAACATCAGAAATAAGTGAAATTTGTCAAATTTGTCTTTTACCCCTAATAAACATCATTTTCCCAACGTTATCATAGTTACATAGGTTAACAAACATTATTGGTATTGAATAGCCAATGTGACATGTGAATAAAAAAATTGACTTAGTAAAATTAATTTATAGCTAACAAACATAGAGTAATGCACAAATTTGGAAAAAAAAATTATTTACACGAGTGTTTTATACATTTGACATGCTTGAAAGAGTTTTCTTTCACATGAAAGAAACCAATTTTTTTGTTTGAAGATTTAGGATTAGGTGATGTATTAATAGTGGTAAATTTTGTTACTTTTACTACATTGTTTTTTTCAATATTTTCTCCATAATTGAAATTTTATTCAGATAAGATTTCTAAATAACATTTGAATTTTCTATATGCGAATTTATTTGAATGTAATCTTGATGCAGTAATGCATGGGTTGAATATTTTTTTGAAATAGAAAACAATGTCAAATAACTATAACTTGGGTGTTGTTGCATGCAAATGGTTGGCTTATATGCATGATTTAGTCAAAGAACCCTAACGGTCCAAAACCCTAACCCTAGAAGGTGAAGCCCCAAAAGGTTTGCAGGCCCTTAGATGGTTAGTTGATATGCTAATTTCTAGGGGGTGCAAATTTTGCATAAAATCTCTGTTTGAGGTGCATAGTATATTGTTGGAAAGAAATAAAAGAGAAGTATATTTTTTGGCAGCTTGCCAAGATAGGAAATGGCCTTCCTTGGCCCCTGAATGGCCAAAAAACATCATTTAAGGCCTCAAAACGACCCCAAAAGTTTAGGACTTGAAAAGTTGTAGATAAAAAACTCCCAATATGGAGAACCGTGTTAACAGAGAGGAAGAGGTGGGTGACCATTGATTTATGCATAGATCAAATTAGCCTCAGATCTCACCACATATAATGATCTTAATGAATGTGATTATTATTTGCACACAAGAAATGATGAAAAACCATCTCTTAGTGATCCAAAAATTCCTAATATTAGTGGTGGTAAATGTTATTTCCCTTGCACAAATTGTAAGGAATAGGAAAAATAACTAACATGTCAATAGCAAAGAAAAAATTGATGAGAACATGGGAACCTATAAGAGATTTAACCAAATATTACCGAGAAGTAAGATAGAGGAAGCATGTTTTTCTGATTTTTTTCAATGTTTTGGATGTTTTAATATTTTGATACTAATTATGTATATTTATTTGCAATTACAGAGGAAAAACCACTTAGGATTGGAATTTGTAATGTTACAATTTGTAGTAGAGATGCTGATGGTTATAAAATTGAATCTTGTTCATATGGAAGAAAATGATACTAATATTATTGAGAATGAAGCAATACAAATATTGGTCCATGAAGCCTTTGTTTCAATGGATGATAACAAACCCATGGATGACATCTATGATTATATCCATGATGTAACTCTTATTGATAAGGCACAAATCCCCTATAAAAAGACTTAAAGAAAAGTATTTTCATTTGTATTTTGTTGTTGTTCAACTTGAAGGTATTGAGCAATATTTCAAATACATACTTGAAGGTATTGAGCAATATTTCAAATACATGTATGATGTAGATCCCAGGTATGATATATATATATATATATATAGTATATATATATATATATATATATATATATATATATATATATATATATATATATATATATATAGTATATTAATTAATTTTTTCGTGTAGATTGTTTGGTAATATTCTCCTAACACCATCAAATACTTTACCTCACACATATTGAGAATTTTTGGCCCTTATAAAATATATAGGAAGTGTGTATCATATGATTGATGCATGTCCCAATAACCATATTATATATTATTGATAACATACAAAAATGTTGGAATTCCCCAAATGTGGAATTAGTAGATATCAAAATAATGATGTAACAAATAAGGTGCTCCATAAGGCTATTCATAAGATCCCCATCATTCAATGTTTCCAACATTTTTTTTAGTGAAAAAACATAGCATAGTTTATGGATTATCATGCGTGGAAGAGAAGTGAGGATGATATTATGCGAATGTTTATAAATGGTTTTACAATTGGGGACATCGAGGAAAGATGGTCCATATTTAAAGAATAACCTCATAATGCTAGACTTTCAATGGTAATGGATGGTGTCCATATATTTGGAGAGATTATATCCATTTACTCAATTTCAAGAGTTTTTGTTATAAAAAATAACCTTTATCCTTGGATGCCAATAAACAAGGAAAAATAGTGTTGGAATTAATTGTTCTAGGTATTTATTTTCATGAATGTTTACAACACACCAATTTATTTTTATTTTTGTTACTTATTTTGTATGTAAAAGGAATTAATTGTTTTTATTTTCAAATAACTAGGAAAGTACCAAGTTAGAGATATGGATGTATTTATTGAGCATCTTATTGATGAACTTTTAAATTTATGGTGTGACATCACTATGCACAACAATTCCAAACCAATAGGCCAAAAACAATTTCAATTCCACCAAATACTTACATGGTCAATTCTTGATGCCTTCAAGTTAACACACTTTTGTGGTATGTAAAATGAAATTTAACTCTATATATCTTCTCTCACTTTGAATATTTTTTGAATTTTTTGTCATTCTACTAAAATTATTCTCTATCTTCTAGAAAATTTAAACAAATCATAAATATACATGTTGAGTTTATGGTCTTAGAACAATATATGGACATCAAGAAGTTTATGTAAGGAGTTGTATAACAAGTACATGAATTTTCTCCCTAGTAACCATAACTCTTGATCTACCAAAAAAAACAAACATATTTAATGAGAAGAAAGACATTATCAAAAAACGATGAATAATGATGCATCAACTTTATGGAAAAATGCCTTTGAGAAGAATTGTGGTAATAAATTTGTTTTAGTTGTATTCATATTTGTAACTTGTTATAGTTTATTTTTTTATATTTATTTCTATCTATTGTAATAAAAAAACTATTTCCATTTTTTATTCGCAAAGGTTGACATGGTGCTTTCACGAGGTATGAAAGGATACTCCATTCAATTCATTAGGTTTCCCTACTATGAGAACCTACAAATAGCTCATTTGTTTGACACAATACATATTAGAAAGAATGTCTTAGAATGCTTATGGAAAATTTTAGATAGAAGGAGTAACAAAGACAAAAATGCTATATTTATTAGTGGCATTATAAGGAATCCAAGGTAATGAAACATTTGACTCATTCTTATAGTCATGGACAATCAACCAATATTCCATGGTTATTAATAGACAACCAAATATATGATGTTAAACATATTATATAGAAGATTTCATTTGGAAGTGGTTTTAATTAAAACATAAATAATGTATTAATGAAGAGAGGTGATTTTGGTGGGGAAAAAACTCACAATTGGAATAGCATTATTACGGTTTAACATTTTCTAATTTAGATATCATTTTCGGGATTAACTATGTAGTGTAAGTCATTAATCTATGACCGATATCCATGAGTATTAGTCACAACTGACCAATAATTCTCATGATTTGAATAGTCCACTTAGCACTCATTGCATCGGGTGATGCTCACAGGGGTGAAGAAATGGGATTGAAACCAACAAAATGAATCACATAAAATCAATCATCACTTCTAGGGCTTGCACCCAGTAACCATGACTTCCCAGGTTCACCCATCCTAAGACGCCTATGGCTCAAGCACGCTTAATTATGGAGATTTCCCCACAATCAAGCCCACTTAGCTTGCTACCCCATTTGCAAAACATTAGCAAGTATTTTTCCTTATGAACTATCTAGTTAGAGCTCCCTTCACTCTTATTATTTAAGCATAGAGGGGCTTCCAGAGTGCAACATATTAGATATCATTTTCAGGATTAACTACGTAGCGTAAGTCATTAATCTATGACCCATATCCATGAGTATTAGTTGCAACTAACCAATAATTCACATGATTTGAATAGTCCACTTAGCACTCGTTGCATCGGGTGATGCTCACACGGGTGAAGAAATGGGATTGAAACCGACGAAATGAATTGCATAGCATCAATCATCACTTCTGTGGCTTGCATCCGGTAACCGAGACTTCCTAGATGGTCACCCATCCCAAGACGCCTCTGGCTCAAGTGCGCTTAACTGTGGAGTGTTCCCCACAATCAAGCCCACTTAGCTAGCTACCCCATTTGAAAAACCTTAGCAAATATTGTGCCTTATGAACTATCCAGTTAGAGATCCCTTCACTCTTATTATTTAAGCATAGAGGGGCTTCCACAATTTAACATATTAGATATCATTTTCGGGATTAACTGTGTAGTGTAAGCCATTAATCTATGACCCATATCCATGAGTATTAGTTGCAACTCGCCAATAATTTTCTAATTTATTATCATCTTATGAAAGATACATTATTTCTTAGTAATATATGTTTTTTCTAATCAAATTTAAATGATAATTCTTCCTTGATTGTTATAGTATGTTCTACATATAGCTCTCCCAAACATATTTTATGGTATTGTAAGGCAAGTTATATATGATATCAACAATTACATGAGGTAAGTAAAATTTTATAATTGAAATGTTACTTGTATAACTTGTTTACATTTGATCTTCTTGCATTATATAATATCATTTTCACACATGTTATATCATTGCACTTGTATGTGGTTGTCATATCTAAAAATCCATAAAGAAGATATCAACTATTGGAAGAGAGAAATTCCTTGTGTGATGTTTGAAATGAAAATGTATCTACCTTGAAAAATTTTCAATTCATAAGAATTTCACCTCATACATCTATTCAAGGAGACTAAAATATGTGGATTTGTACACAAAAGGACATTATGGTTGGTGGAGAGGCACTTGAATGAATTAAAGGCTTTTGTTAGAAAAATATCACGTCTAGAGGGCTCAATGGTTGAATTATATATGGTGTATTATTTTATGATGTATATTAGTGAGTATATACCCCAAGTAGTGAATGACATTAATGTGCCTCTCTTTTGGGATGTCCATTCCACCAACAAATTTGAAGGGAAGGTGTTATTATGAAAAGATAGAAGGAAAAAAGTGAAAGGTAGTATATTTTATTGTAAAACTATCTTCCTACATATAGTATTAATGACTTATGCCTCTAAATAATTTTTTATTTCTTCATCTATGTGGTAAAGAGTGGTATGCACCACATTTATAGATTGAATATAATCTCGATACAATGAAGGTGTGGATAGAGCGATGTAACAAAGTTTAGCATAGTTTATCATGGAGTGGGGGTGTCATAGTTGATTAGAAAAGCTTATGTGGACAATGATACAAATATGATGCAGAAGGGAATTCATCTTGCATATGGTGAAAAACATAGAAAGTAATGACTTCCCATTGACTTTTAGTTTTAATTTCCCATTCATGTGTTTTTTTTGTCCCTAAAATTAACTCATACATATTTATCATTTGAAAATGCATTTATAACATGTCTAACATGAAAGTGAAACATAATAAATGTATTGGTGCAATAGCTTATGACAGTGGGATAATTGCAATTTTCTAGGTTACTAATATTTCCCATAGGAGTGACAAAAATTCAATCACATATGATTTGAGATACTAACATTATTTGAAAGATATAATATATATAGACATGGAATCCTCAAGGTAGTTATCGTTAAGGTTAGGTGGGATACATTGTTTCCAATATGATGAAATCATTCTTATTGATCATGATAATGGACTTACTATGATTAATTATACTAGGTATTAGTTGAGTACATAGCCCTATGTCCTTCCAAGTCAATGTGACAATGTTTTTTATTCATAGGTGTAACGTAGAGGATGTTGGTCATTTATTGTTAGATTTGATCCAAGAGGAAGGATCATAAGATATGTACCAAAATAATATGGTCATGAAGAAGACAAAGTATATGTAGGAGAGCATGAAGAAGTGTTGGATGAAGAGGTCGATTAAATTTACCATTCAATCATTGGTGTAATGTGCAACTAGTTTGACTCAAATATGACATTTGTTTTGACATGTATTAATGAATTATAACAAATTAACAATGTGTAGCATAATAAAATAATTCACATAACAGATTTAACACATTAACTTTGAAAATATTGTAGACTAAGACATGCTTGATAACAAAACATAACTACATTGTAATGCATAACCATTAAAACTACAAGATCAATCTTCAAGCATACACAAGAAAGGCTTGTTGACAAGATTTGCTTGGATTTTCAAGGCCTTCAGTATTGGAAGTTGTTCTAAGATCAATCTTCAAGCATACACAAGAAAGGCTTGTTAACAAGATTTGCTTGGATTTTCAAGGCCTTCAGTATTGGAAGTTGTTCTAAGATACTTGCAAGATTTATATTTACATATAATAAATCTCCTAGTCTAATAAAGAGAAAATTTACTTTACAAGACTTCACAATTTCTCTAATTAATTCGTCGATGTCACTTATTCAACATTAGCAATTTAAAAACAATAATCAACAATCTATTGTAAGAAATAAGCATTTGATTAACTAATAACATTGTCAATATGTTACATGAATGACAATAACCTACACAAAGTTGCAAGGGAGATCGCTAACGTGCGTGATAAATTGCGGAAAGTTCGTCATCTTGACGCAAGATTGCTTAATAATAATATCTAACACTTTTAACCCTACTTGAATTCAACATTAGAAGAATAATTATTTTCTAATATCATATAAGCCTTCCATTATCAAAGTGTAATTGCAATAATTGATATATAGATAAATGTACAACGAAATCAATACTTTTCACACAATTCAACTAATATCTCACAATTAATATAAGATGGCATTTAGTAACTTTTATAACGAGAGATTTAGTTTAATCAAATTGGATATGGCATAAGGCACGGCGATGTTTTTCACATAATTCAACTAATATCTCACAATTAATGTAAGACGGCATTGAGTAACTTTTATAACGAGAGATTTAATTTAATCAAATTGGATATGACATAAGGAATGAAACTTTATAGAGTTCACTTCACACTCTCAACAAGTACATAAGGAATGAAACTTTATAGAGTTCACTTCACACACTTCACACTCTCAACAAGTAAAAATTCAAAAATTCATTAATGTGATTAACATAACAAAGCTTTAATTAAAAGGAAAAAAAGATACTATATCAATAAAAGGTAAGAGCAATTTTCACAACTATATAAGTTGGATCGTAAGAAGTTTTGGAGCCAAATTTTAAAACACAATACTAAAGAAAATAATAGGATTCCCTTAACGAACTGGAATTCCTACCTTAAAAGTCTTTACGAGTTCCTTAATGCCATGGACACC
>SNQJ01S0132478.1:7989-33757 GCA_010110895.2 Picea sitchensis | reverse complement strand
GAAGAATGAGAACTTGGCTCTACAAGTTGACCTTCTCCTCTTGTGAGTTTCAACCTTGTGAGCATCAGAAAACAAAACACTTGCAAATAATCAAGTCTTCAAAACCTATGCTCTGATACCTTGATCTAAAAATGAAGAAGACTTGTATTCTTGAAAATATTTGCAAGATTTAATTCATGTGTTAAAATGAAAATGGATCAATTTTGAAACACAAATTTTATAGACATTACTCATTCAAGATGCATATAAACAACAACAATAAACAGAGTGAACAGAAAACACATAACACAACAAATGATAAAGGAGTTCACCCCTCTCTTGGGCTACATCTCCTGGTCCAACTTCCAATGGATCTTTTGTATTATTTTCTAAAAGTGCTCAAATATGTGCTTTACAATGCTCAAAATGCCAAATAGATGGCTCCAATGGCTTCAGAACGTCCAAAAACCCCTAGATGGGCTTTTTCGGCACCTCGTTTGGCCAAAAATTGAAGAAGATAGGCTTCCTAGAAGTTCCCCTTCAAACTCGCTGTCTCTGGATCGCCAAAATGCACCTTTGCTTCCTCAACCTATACCCCACACGCTTTTATGCGTTAAAACTTAGCACCGGGCGCAACCGCACAACCGGTACAAACTGTAGAATGGTTACGCGTTGGCCCTTAACCGTCTAAGGCCCACGGGCACATAGCCACCATATGACCTCGTGCGCATATAAAAAAAGGCCGAGTCCAAACCACATGACAATGGTTGGTGCGCCAGTGGTTCTATGCACAACACATGTGACCGGGCTCATATTAAAAAGGGCTATGTTAATACATAGCACACACCCATGGTAATATTACAAGGCATACGACCGGGGTTAAAGTTTGAATGTGCGCGCAAAGGTTTAAACCGTGGCCATATTACATAACAACATAACCACGGGCTGGGGCTAGGCCCCAGCCCGACCCCCCGCCCAAACTTACAACATTTGAATTAAAATATATTCTGCACCATATAGTGTTAAGAAACACTATGGTGGCGCGTTGGTTGGTGGTTTTTTCCAAAGCTTTGCACACGGGTGGAGGTCACGGGGTCGAATCCAAATAAATTTTAAACCAATATATAGGGGACACGTGGCGACCATTGATTGGGTCACGTGTCGCCATCCCATTTTCTGCAAAAAATCCACGTCATACGCCAACTATCCACACAACTTCCTTCCATGTGTCGTACGGTCTGCCACATCAGCATCTGTACGGACTATACGGACTGTACAATCAACATCCCTTTTTTTGGCCTATTTGTCATTTTGAACAGAACGCGATATCTCTCGCTCCCGACGTCTGTTTGAACCCAAACGAGTTGTATTGGGTTCGTGACAACAAGGCCTACACTTTCGTTCGATTTGAAGCAATTTTGATCACTTTGAATTTTTGAGCAAAATTTGATCCCCTAGATCAGAGTAGCAAGCGAAATCTGCCTGCAATCCCTCTATTCTTGCAGAAAAAGTTTTTACTAGCTCCATCAACTCCTTTGAGGTATATGCTTCACTCTCACAACTTTAACAAGAATGAAATATGTCTTGAACACCATCTCTATATTCCTCACAACAACTATGACGAATTAACTCATAGGAATAAAACTTTTAACATTGAGTATTGAAAGTTGCATGAAACTCTCTCAGGGAGGAGATGCTAGTAGGGGGAAAGGATCGATACCACTCAAGAGCATCCCTGTCTAATGAGAACATGAACATATTCATTAATACATCCTCATGATGTATCTCCCACTGATGCATGATTTCATGAAACTCACGAAGATGCTCGGTAGGGTTTTCATCTCTGTGTTCTCTAAATATGGGCAAAAAATCAACCCACTGATCCACAGTAGGAATAAAATTTGGAAAACTAGGAACAACAGAGAAATTAAAAGGAGCAAAACTTCGAGCCAAGATTTTGTCCATCTCAAACCAATGGAGTCACCAATCGATTCTTTAATCATGGAGTCGCCAGGTGAATGATATGTTTTCTGAAAGTGTCTGGACTTTGTTCACCATCAAAGACCAGATCTGATCGTTATCATTCTCCCAGGGAACTTTTCAATTTGAGAAAGCATCTAAAATCCTTCTTCGAGAAAGCTTTCCTTTCTGGATAATATTCTCAGGGTCAACTTTAGGTGTTGCTAGAGGCAACTGTGGAGTAGACCTCGTGTGTCTGCCTTTCGGAGCCACAGCTGAAACAGTGGAGTTGCCAGGTGCAAGTCACAATCTTCAATGGTTCTGATATCTGATGCACCTTTACAATCATAAGCTATTTGTTGTTCTATTCCAGGGAAATGTCTTCAATTTGTTCCCTGGAAACGGTGCCATGAATGTTAGCACTGAAAGTCACCCTCAGATTGCGGGAGGATAAGCCCAGTACCCATCAAAATGTTTGGTGGATGTTTGATTTATGTGAGTGGAGGTCAAATGGGGAAAACTCAATACAGGAATGATTTCAACACAGAACTGGACAAGTAATGCACATGGAAGTGAGGGCCACAACTAACTTCATTTAGTGAATTCAGTTTAAGTGTTAGTAGAGGGGAGACTTAGTAAGAAAGGTGGAAATGACTGCTATGGGCATCAAGCCTTCAAGCAGCTTGGAGAAGAAAAACTCAGACTCAACATCACTCTTAAGCTTAAGCTTTAGACACTGGAATATGTCCAAACAACACAGTCACAACAACACAATGATCAAACCTACACCACCATGCAACTACAAAAACTCAACTGGATCCTCCATGCCCGAGCCATTCAGTGTAAGAGGGGAAAAGATCACAAGGAAGTTGACTAAAACTGGTCACGATACCATTGCAATCAAACCTACATTACAACAACATAACAACCCTCGACTAGATCCTCCATGCCCTAGTGTTTTAGCACAATTTTTACAAAGAGATGAAAAGAGGCTAACTTCTATTAATCTGAAAGTCTCAAATCCGATACATAACTAGAGAACAATTCTGGCATCAAAACATTACAAAATAGGGAGCTCTACGCAACCAGTTGACGAACTTAACAAAATATCAAAACCACCTACTTATACTTCAAACTGTCCACAATCACCAGGGGCGTGATATGATCACTACATTCAAATCATTGCGTCTGAGCAGTCTTTTGCCAAACTATGCATGTATCCCTTTGTCAGATGCGAGCTCAGATCGGCATGGGTCTACAGGAAAATATATCCACAAGGGGACTCAGGCTGACAACTTTGACCTTTGCGTCGGGGCCTCCATGCCTTCTATTTATGGAGTGAGCCCATGTTTCAACTACCGACCTCTGTCCATTAACTGATATCTTGTCGGGATCGAGACTAGGCTAGGTAACCAGGGGATGGCCACTCGAATTTAGGGCCATGGGTCTACACAAGCTCTGTGGCTAGAAAAGTCCTGCCATTTTCGGTGCCACCGCTGAAATTTGTCCATCCACCAATTCTGGGATACATTAGACTTTGCATGGAGACGACGCCAAATTTGGCGTTTTAAGAGCCTTGGACGTGGAGTAGAGGATAAGATCTCTATGACTTTGGCCTCACTCCAATATGACCTCGGGCTGTGACCCAACGCTTATCCCATATGATGCTTCGAGATTTCGTGCTTCAGGAGTCTTCAGATCATTTGTCTCCAGATTTCCCAATACCCGAGTCGACGAAATCACCTTGCTCAGACTGACGGTCAGATCTTCTTCACGATCGACGATTGCAATTTCTTCTTTGGGACTTCGAATCGGCCATTCGATGCTTCAGGCTTTGTCTCTTCAGGAATTTGGTGCATTTCTCATTTCAAAACTCCTGAAGTAAAAATCCCAGAGTGACATATCTAATGACGCGTGTCTTCTTGAATCGAACGACCAAGAATTACTTCGGGTCTCCGGACTCTGGGAAAAATCAAATCTCAAACTTCCTCTACCTTCAGTTGCTTTTACTCGGAGCTATGGATATGAAGATGCATGGCCCTCCTGAGATCGACGACTGAGATCCCTTCGTGGCTCCGGGCTTCAGACTTCTCAATAGTCAAACTTTATTTTCCCCAAACAAATTTTCTGGAGCTTGGGATCTGATGACACGTGGGTCCTGGATTTGGATGACCGAGATCCACTTCATGTCTCCGGGCTCCGGGAAAATAAAAAATCGAATCTTTCTTACCTTCTTTGCTTTTACCCGGAGCTGTCGATCTATTGATGCGCGTCCTCTTCAATCGAAAATTTTTCTCCTGCTTCGAGACTTTGACCCCTTCAACCATGTCAATGACCCTTCTCCTCCCTTCTCGATCAATGACTGAGATCTCCTACAGGTCTTTGGGCCTTCACCCCTTCACTTTCCTTTGAAGATCTAGATCTGGCACCGCGTGGCTCCTATATTTGGACGATTGAGATCCATTTCCGGTCTTCAGGCTCTAGGAAAATCAAATCTGAAACCTCATCTTCTTCCATGCATTTTTACCCGGAGCTATGGATTTGAGGACATGCGGCTCTTGCTGATCAACGACTCAGATTCACTTTCAGGCCTTTGACGCTTCGGGTTTTCGGGCCTTCGGGACTTCTGAATGTGAAACATGAAAAATATCCCGGAGGAAAAACTACGAGGTGAATGATCTGCGGCTGCGTGTCCCTGCCAATGGATGGTCCAGATTCACTTCGGGACTTCGGGTGCTTCAGGCCTTGGCTCTTTTCATGGCACTATACTTCATGCAATTCTAAGACTCTGAATTCCTGAGGGCTGCTAATCCGATATTCACATGGGATCTCCATCGTCGCAAACTGGATTCGCCTGCTGCTTGCACTTCAAGTCCGAAATAAACTCCTCCGAAAGCTGCGCTTCATGCTCAAGATTGTGACATGTGTGAACAAGGACCTGAACCATTTGGTTGTGGGCTAGGGAAACATAGAGACCAATGACTGCAACAAAAGGAGATGAGTGTTTGCCCTTGGGGAACATAGAGAGGCTTGGGGCCGAGACTCCTTTCAGGTAGGACATTAAGGGAAACTAGGGCACACAAATGAACAAGGGAAAAAAAAAAGATTTTATCGGCCAAAGGGGGAAAAAATTCAAGACTCTGCCTGCGAAAAGGAGAGGGATAGGGGAAAGATACAGTCTTGGTTATCCTCAACTAACCCATATGACTCTTGACAACCCTCTGTGATAACACATTGAATGTCTCTTGGCTCCATGTTGGGCCTTCTTTGAGGTGCTCTTCCTGGTGTGGCCACTTTCAGGACCATGCTTCTGTATCTCAGGTGGACTTGGGGTTTTATTAATATGATGCATGTCCACATGATTGGTAGCTGGACCATGTTGTAGTTGCCTTTGTATATCTGATAGAATTTGTAGTAGGACTACATTAATTTAAGTATGCTTTTCCTGCTCCTTGATCAACCTTTCATTATTAGCCTTATAACTTTGTACTTCTACCATGAGGCTTCTTACAGTTTCAACCAAATCTAGAGGGGTTTCCACCACCCTCCTTTCATCAAATTCTTCCTCTCTATTGTGGGAGATCTCCCCAAACTCCTTATGTGTCACCATCCTTTACGTTGTAGTTATCTTGTTGTTCACTGATTGCTTGAGTGTTGATAAAACATTTTCTGTTACTTACTAATCTACCAATTCCTGAACAACACATATCATTGCAAGGTGAAGTCAATTCTTTATTTGGAAACATTAGCAACCTACAGTGCAGACTTCCAAAACATCTATCAACAGTGAAAGGTTTCATTCCTCTCTTCAATAGAGGTTCAAACAAGTTTCTTATAGAAGGGGGGTAAGGTAGGGTGTTACCCCATAAGTTCTCTAATAATATTTTTACGTGACTCGTGCATGAGCCCAAGCAGGCGAAGTGATTTTTCCATGCTCTGATACCAATTTGTAACAAAAATTACCCCTTAAATACCCTTTCTAGGGATGGGGCATCAAATTTTCTCTTTTCCTTGGTTCATTTTCGGTCCCTTACTAAGACAAACCCTCTTATTTTGTTTCCCCGAAGTTTACATCTCCCACTACGCACTTAAACTAGCTAGAGGGATACTACTTGTGACCTCGGGTTGAAAACTGGGAGCTAAGAGTCTGCTTAGTGAAGGTTTCAGCACTTCAGAACTCCTGTAGTGCAGGAGTTCCAACGGTGTTGTCGAATTCTCAGATCGTCGAACAATGAAGGGAATCAACAATCCACGCCCTCCACTGAGATCCTATGATTAAAAAGGGGCTTCGACGTTCAACGTGAAACACTCCTTTTTCCTAATCCCCGAAGTCCCAAAATCTCACCATATGGCCTTAGCCATTCGATGATCGACGTTTAGCGTTGAACATCCTACGTTTTGGTTGTTTCAATAGTTAGTGGTCTTCATTCTACGTTTTTGGCATTTCAACGATCGACAATCGCTGTTAGAATTTCTGCGATTGACGATCCTCATTGTACCTTCCTCAACCATACTACGTTCAATCTTCCGAACTCTCGAATTATCCAGACTCCCGGAGTCCCAGACACGTCACCATCCATGTTGGTCAGGAGGGAACAAACCAGAAGATGAAACGTGGCGAGGGTCAAGGGGTGACATGTGTCCTAATTAGGGGGTAACATATGTCATGCTCTAATAGTCATAAAGGGTCTATGAATAGTCTGTATCTGGATGACATGTGGAAAACATAATGTGGGTCCATGTCACATCAAATGACATCATCATGCCACATCATCTTGGACTGATAACTGCCCAGCCCTTCGATCTCACGGTCAGCAGGAGTCTAGGTGGATCCATAAATTTACGACTCTCATTACTTCATAGCTTCGAACTTCAGATCTTTCCAACTCCTCATGTCACAAGTTCCCCGAAGAGTTAAGTCTTCAAACTCTCTAATATGGTGACAAGTATCCTCACCCTATCAAAAACCACGATTCATTTCGGTGTTTGCGACTTCAGAGGTTTTCACATTCCATGGGTTCTTAGCCAGGTTCCTCAAGAGTATTAAGTCTCTAGACTACGAGATCACTTACCATGTGTCCTCTCATCCGACGACTCTAATTCGATGGAAAACCTTAGACAAGGGACAAGTAGGGGCCACGTGTCACTCTACAATGCATTCTCGGTTGGTTGGGTAATCGAGGGTCGAATTCTTAGATCGACGGTTGGGAGGAATCCCGAAGGATCTGAAGATCGATGGTCCACATCACTTCAGAAGTTTGAAATTATGGAGTTCGGCGTGTATCTCCCAGATTTCCATTCGGACCATGCCGGATCTATCGCCACATGTACCTAACATCCATGACCAGAATTTACTCGAGCTTGTAGAGCTCCGGGGAAACTCGCGCATCCTTATACCACCAAATACCCAAACTTCCAGATAACCATTGATTTGTGGACATGTGTCCCTCCATTTTCAATGGTCCCGATGTACTCCGCGACTATGACATTCAGAAGATTCGGCGTTGGACCACTCCTATTCCCTCGAAGTAGGACTTCGCTGAAGCACTTAATGCTTCCCTCCCTATTTCTGATCTAACGACTGAGAGGGATCCACACTAGATCCCCATATCGATGACCCTCATCAATTCGCGACTTCAGCCTTCAAATTTCTACGAGGATTGTGGAGTCACAAGTCCCGAAGTCCCGAAGTTGAAAGAACTATCTCCTTCCAGACTAGTGCAGGGTTCTTAGGCCCTGGTCATATGGGTTATTTGGCAAATATTGTGGGCTAAGTGCTAAAATTTTTAGCATCGAATGGGCTAAGGACATGGGCATGAGCCCTCGGTCAGATGGGTGGATAGTCTGAAGGGAAAATTCCCTTCACCCACAGAGATGAACTTGACATTCCCACTAAGGTGAATTCAAAGGATCGAAAATACTTATACGTTTCAGTCAATCCTACCTCGACTCTCCCGCGGATTCACATCCCATGACTCTATAGCAACTAAAATGAGATAATTCAAGGGTCATATAAATATAACAGTTGATAGAAGCTAAATAAAATTTCTAATAATTGTTCAAATACTGAAGGACTTAACCATAAACATAGACATTCATCATCACATCTAATATATATATATATATATATATATATAAATATATATAGAGTATGATAATACTTATCATAAATGGAGAATGTGAAGTGAAAACTGAAAGGCATTCCTGTTTCCTCCCAACCATAGGCACAACCACTCCTATCGGATTTATCACTACCCACCCCCGAGCTAGACCATGATGCTATGAGAGAGATTCTTTCTCTTTGCTCCACGACAATTAGGGACGAAGGTTACTCTCCTCCTCCCATAGGAAATTGGCAAATGGTTTTCTCTACTCCAATCAAGGAGGTTTGCACGAGTAATTCCTCAGTCACTCATCAGCTTCGTTTATCAGCTTGCAGCCAAACGCTTCCCGTGGCTTCTTTCAGTAAAAAACACGCTTAGTACTCAATTTTTACTCTCAACTCCAGAGTCGAAGTATGCTCACTTCTCTTCTCGAGAGAGTGTTTTCTCTAATCTGCTATCTTGCAGATCTGTCTCTATCCCCCGAATTACCTCCTTTATTTGCTTCCTTAGCAAGGTTGCATGGGTCCAAATCCCAATTCGCAGTTAGCCACACAACTGTGCCTTTTGCATTCTGGTTGCGAAATTACTACACATTTCTTCATGTTAAGCATTTGGGCATTTTATCACTGCAGTATTAGTCAGACCAGAGTATAACTCCGCAAAAGTAAAAAAAAAATGAGTATAGTGGTCCTGATGGCACACTTATTTGGGACTTATCCCACTGGGTTCCTCTCTTCGCACCGATTCTAGTGATACATCTCATTTTTAACACAATTTTTTTGTGTGGACCCAACCTATCTCCAACACCCTTATTTGGATCCTATTCCTTTGGACCCCCCTTTTCACCCTGATTGCAGTGGTATCTATCATTTGACACCCTTTTTTCTCTATGGTCCCACCCACCCCTCCAGAACCTTTTTGTTTCTCATATACCATTTTCCTGCTCCTTTGTCCAAATGACTACCACACAAGCCCACAAATTCAATGCATTGATTTATGACAACCATCAACACAAGAACGACATCAAGCATCTCAGTGCCAACGTTAGCTCCATAAATTCCAATGTTGAGTCCTCAAGGACCAATGTTCCCACATCAAATACCTCCATGAACAATGTCCCTACATCAAAGACCTCAAAGAACACTTCCTAGACCGTTCCTAGAATCCTTCCTCTTCCAAAAAACCATATTATTAGGATGACCATGATTCTTCCCATTACCAAGGCCCTCATACTACCCACTTTTCCTGATATCTTCGCCCTCCTATAATTGAGCTGAAAAAATTTGATGGATCAGATCCTACAGGCTGGGTCACCAAAATGGAACATTATTTCTCTTTGCATGGCATTACTGATGATTTATCCAATCTTTTTTATGGTGTCCTAGATCTGGATCTGGAACAATGTCAATGGTGGAAATGGCACAAAAAGGTAATCCAAGGGTATATTTCTTGGACATAGTTTGTGTCTGAAATTTATGACCTCTTTGACTTTGACACCCACCATTTAGGCCGTTTGACCAAGTTCAAGCAGTCTCAGACAATGGAAGACTTTATTGCCGCATTTGAGCACTTGGATTTCAAAACGGAGGGCATGTTAGATGATTTCTTTAGGGAATTCTTTATCAATGGCCTCAAAGATGAAATTCGTGCCCATGTTCTCATGGCATGCCCCTAGACTTGGTTGGAAGCTACTCAACGAGCCAAGGAATCCCAATAGATTGTGTCCTCCCAGACCCACAAACCCTCCTTTCCACCTCGCCCTAAACCCACCAATTTCCCCCCTCCTGCAACTCCCCTCAAGATCCATAAATTAACTAGGGTTGAAATGGCTGAACATCAACTCAAGGGTCTTTTTTATAATTGTGATGAAAAATATTTTCCCGGGCACAAGTGTAAGGAACAAAATATTTTTATGGCTGTGACTGAGGATCTTTCTAAAGAAGATGTTTTTGTTCCACCTGTTGAGGAACTACCACCACTTTCTGACCTCACCCCACCCTTTGACCCACCAAACGTTGACCCAATGATTTCACTTAATGCCCTCACTGGCTTCTTTTCTCCCCAGACTCTCAAATTAATTGGTTACATCAAAAATAGGAAAGTCATCATCCTTGTGGAAAGTGGTAGCACCCATAAATTTATTCATCTTCACATTGCCCAAGAAGTCAATTATTACATCCGTGATGTCAATAATTTTCAAATCATGATTATCAATGGTGGTTCCATGAAATGTGGGGGACGATGTGAAAATATGCGGCTCCAAATTGGTCAGTATCAATTGAAATCCCATATGTTTGCTGTAGACATGGGTGGTTGTGACATTGTTCTTGGTGCCGAATGTTTATGTACTCTAGGCCCCATTCTTATGGATTTTAAGGACTTAACCATGCAATTCCAACAAGAGGGACAACAATATAAGTTCCAAGGCATCATCACAGGTTCCCCTGAGATCATCAATTCCCATCACATGGAAAAGATCCTCAAAAAAGGTCATTCGAGAATTATATCTCAACTCCATTCCATTCAGGCTATTGAGACACCTTCTGTGCATCCCAACCTCCAATCTATCATCTCCCGCCACCATGTTGTTTTTACCACCCCCCAAGAAATTCCCCCTTATCTTGGAGTCCATGATCATTCCATCCCTCTCATCCGGGGCAATATTCCTCCCATTGTTCGACCTTATCGTCATCTCTTTTCCCAGAAGAATGAAATTGAGAAAATTGTTCATGAATTACTTGAAGCCGGTGTTATCCATCCCAATACTATCCCCTATTCTTCCCCTGTGATTATGGTACTCAAGAAGGAAGGTACTTT
The DNA here is from genome assembly GCA_010110895.2 of Picea sitchensis. Taxonomy (NCBI): domain Eukaryota; kingdom Viridiplantae; phylum Streptophyta; class Pinopsida; order Pinales; family Pinaceae; genus Picea; species Picea sitchensis. Next base: position 22,898 of record SNQJ01S0132478.1, on the reverse strand, counting down.
GCGCATATGTCCTTATTTCCCCGCCCTCAACAAACTCACAATCAAAAACAAATTCCCCATTCCTGTCATTGATGACCTCTTGGATGAATTGAGTGGTTCTCAATACTTCACCAAATTGGATCTATGTTTTGGATACCACCATATCCGTATGAAAGAAGAAGACATTCCCAAGAATGCATTTCACACTCATGAGGGTCATTATGAATTCTTGGTAATTCCCTTTGGATTGTGTAATGCTCCTTCCACTTTCCAAAGTCTTATGAATCATGTCTTTCGTCATATTCTCCGTCATTTTGTCTTAGTTTTCTCTGATGATATTCTCATCTATAGTAAAAATTGGACATCCCATCTCTCCCATGTGAATCAAGTTCTCCATCTACTATATAAACATCAACTTTTCCTCAAACAATCTAAATATGCCTTTGGTGCCTCAAAAGTGGAATACCTAGGTCATATTGTTGGAAAGGATGGTGTCCGAGTGGATCCTAATAAAATTGAATTTATGCAAGATTGGCATCGCCCTAAAAAACTTAAGATCTTGCGTGGTTTTCTGGGTTTAACGGGCTATTATAGGAAGTTTGTTCAGAATTATGGAAAGATTGCAGCTCCTCTCACTTCCCTCCTTAAAAAGAATGCTTTCACTTGGACTTCAACCGCAGATCATGCCTTCCAAGCCTTAAAAGATGTTATGTGCTTGAACCCTGTCCTAGCCCTCCCAGACTTCACAAATACCTTCATATTGGAATGTGATGCTTCTGGGAAAGGAATTGGAGCCGTCCTCATGCACGATGGCAGTCCCTTGGCCTTCACTACCAAACAACTTTCAGAGCGACATTTGGGCCAATCCATTTATGAAAAGGAAATATTAGCTATTCTTCATGCTGTGGATATCTGGCGTCCTTATTTATTGGGTCAATGATTCCAAATCAAAACTGATCATCATAGTCTCAAGTATTTACTGGAACAACAAATTTCATCCCTGATGCAACAAAAATGGGTGACCAAGCTATTTGGATATGATTATGAGATCATTTACAAGAAGGGCAAGGAAAATGTAGTGGCCGATGCTCTTTCTCAAAAAGATGAAGAAGACAATTCCCTTTTCTCCCTCTCTTTCATTGTACCAGATTGGCTCCAAGTAGTTCATCAAGAATGGTTGCAAGACCCCAAAATTTCTAGCCCGCTCCACCAATTGCAACACAATTCTTCAGTTTCTCCAGGGTACTCTTAGCATAATGAAGAGCTTCACTACAAAGGCCATTTGTATGTATGCAAGAAATCCCAACTTAAATCCATAGTGCTTTTTGAACTCCATGCCTCACCCACAACCGAGCATTCAAGGAACTAAGTGCCAAACTCAAACTAGTCTCCCTGAGTTGGATGAAGAAGGTTCTATATGTTTGTAGCCACAAGAAATCTTGACCCAGAGAGAGTGTCATCTCTGTCAGTGCTCCATCCAGGAAGTGTTAGTCCACTAGAAAGATACACCTTAGAAGATGCCACCTGGGAGCCGACCACCATTCTACAAGAATTCCCTCATCTGAAGCCTTGATGACAAGGATGTTCTTCAAGGGGAAGGGCATGTTAGGGACCTAACCTCCCTAACCCCTCAAATAGGTAGAATAATATAATTCCATGTAATAAAGGCCTAGAAATAAGGAAGAATAAGTCAAATGTAAGAATACCTAATAGAAACTTCCGCTTCCAGAAGGATCTTCCTCTAGATTGTTCTTTTAGATAGATAGAGTATAAACATAAGTAGAGGGTAAGAGAAATATTGTTGTGGATATTATTGTAATAGATATCTGCTCTGCTGGAGGTTACCCCCTCGAAGTGGTAAGTGAACATTGCGATCAATAATCAAAGTACTCTTTCTGGTGTTATTCTGGTATTGTTTTGAATATATCATTGCTTCTCATCCATTTCTAGTTAAATTATTTCTGTTTTGCATACTATTCTATATCTGGAATAATACAAAATCCAAGTTCTAACCTGGAAAGGTGGCAATAGAGGGCAGAGCATTTTGGGATTCGATTCATATGTCTGAAGAGGAGAAACAGAGGGTCAGAGTTGCCAAATACTCACTCTTTTTGTGAAAAACCTCTTTCATGAACTTAATTTCAATTGCTTAAAGACATTGTCTTAGATTGCGGTTTTGAAACATCATGTGAGTTTTTTTTTTGCCTCGACTCTTACCCCTTTTTATTTTTATTTTTTTGGTCTGAAACATGCCAGAGGGGTTGCACCACATAGAGCATGTTTCCTGCATAGAGGAGTCACTGATAACTATTTCACCAAGATTTGTTTGATTTGTTAAGTGCCCACAATGTGCTTCAACAACAATGGTAGACGATGGTTGTTTGTTTCATTAGACTTGGTTAAGCAAATAAATTCCAAGAATTTGAATCCTGTATGGCATATGATTCAATATTTCTATGTATGTGTTTTATTGAATTTTTTGCAAATTTCATGTATCTGTGAAGTATTCAACATAGAGTGTCTTAAGAAAATAAAATCAAAGAAATTACAAAACATAGAAGTGTGCAGTAACTAATGTTGTTGTAAATGTGCATGTTTTCAGTTGTGTATTTTTTAAAAACAATACAAAACAATTTTCTCATAAATTCCACGTATCTATGCTTACAGGATAAGTTTTGTAAGAATATGAAGTTTGATAAATGTGAGCTCAAAAGTAACTAATGTTGTTGTGTATGTGCATGTTTTCGGTGGTGTATTTTTTAAAAACAATACATAAAATTTTTCTCATAAATTCCAAGTATCTACGCTTGTAGACTAAATGTTGTAAGAATATGAAGTTTGATAAGTGGGAGCTCGAAAGTAGAAATCATAATAATAATGACACCCAAATGAAGTAATACGTCACTGTTTACTATTAAAAAATAGACGTGAACAACAATACAATAAAGTATTTATTGCACACTTACAAGAATGATTAAGAAAACAAACATTTAAAAGGGGTTTCTATTTAGAACATTGTACAAAGCACAATACATCATGCCTAGCAGTTAAATAGTAACAAACAACTAGTAAGCCTTAGTACCTATTAGCACTTTGTAAATTTCTTGGCTGAGGAATCAAATCACAAAGTCACAAAGGTAACCACAAAACCACTTTAGAACTGAAACTAGCCCTTTCAGTTTAGAGATGGATCTCTCTTGTCACTTGGTCTCTGAAAGATAGGTTTTCTTTTGAGGATCGGTGGCTAGATCTTTATTTAAAGGAATAAATTTGTGAATTTTGTTGGCAAGAAGGAAATGAATATGTTGGGAAATGGAGTCAACTTTGAAGCAAATGGAACTAATAATGACTGGTAGGTAGAACTATCAAGGAAGCAGAGGCTAGGTATGTGATGATCTTCAGTTTTTTAAAATTGTTGTTATATGATGGAAGAAGGAGAAAACAAAATAACAACATTCAGAGCACCGATTAAGATGAATTTTGATTGAGTTAAGAATAAATGACAGTGCTTAAATTGCTTAAATCTAAAGCATCATTTTCAGATGAATTTTAGATAATTTGTTTTCCAATTTAAGCATATAAGAGTTTGCAGATGAAAGAGAAAGAAAACAAGAAGTACATACATGAAAGAGAACACACACTTTAGATCACCACCACAAGAATCTCTAGTATGAAAGTACTAGAATTTTGCACTAATATTTCATTTAACTTCAAAAAATTTACACAATGTCCAAGACAAATTGTCCTTTGTGCTTCTGCCAACCCTTTTTACATTCAAAATGATCAAATATATAAGCAAAATACATCCCTAGGTTAGAGAAGTCGAACCTCACCACTATCCTTTAATTTTGGATTTGATTACATCAAAGAAGGAACAAACTCTAAACTACTTGCTAAAAATAGAATTTCGCTTTGACCATATTTAATGCATAACAATATTCTTGAAAATAAAGTTTCTCCAATATATTTTTGACTTTGAAGCTGATGTGAGTCATTTGGTACATCTGGAGACGAATTTGATGATGATTTGAATGCTGACCAGGCTCCCTGACACATTTGCGTAGCGATCTGCTGTAGTTTGTTGTGTAACTGCAACCTACAACAGTTGCGTAGCGAGTTTACATAACGTGCTTGTTTTCTTCAATAAACTTCATTTAGGTGGTGGCTGCAACATTGTTGGAGGTTGAAAATCACTGTTGTATCATCCATCAAGCATTACACATTGTCCTTTAATGATCCGTTAGGATTTTTCGAATGACTTATGGTTGAGTTTTTTTTAACTTTGCATGCATTAATTGACCATTGGGAAACTTAGAGAAAAATGAAGGAATAAGAGGAATTATATAACCATATACATATATGTGCAGATCTGAAATGCAATGAAAAACAACAAACCATAATACGCAGGTTGATAACAGAGTTCGACACAACTTTGCCTACGTCTCCGTGCCTTTTCTCTGTGGGTGAGGCTTCTTTATTTCTGTTTGAAAACTCAATAGTACATCCCTGCGATGCCAAATGGATACAAGACTGATCTGGTCATGTTCGCTCAGATCTCTAGAACCATGCACAACAAACATCATGCAAAACGGACGTCCAGAGCTCTCAGAAACGGTCCGACAACATCTCCTCCTCAACGGCTTCTCTGCCTCAAACTGGCTTTGACTTGGCTTCTCCTCAGCATCTCTGCTCTGAATTCTCTCCAAAATATGTCCCCGTGGCCTCAAAATGGCCTTGGTTAAATAGTTGGGAAATTAGTTATCCATCTCCAACTTCCTCCATGAATTTAGGCTCTAAAAATGCCCAATAACTCCCAAAAATGGATTAATTACATTACAAATGGGCTAATTATATTTAAAAAACCAAAAAGTGGTTTAAAAACCCACTTTTAACTATATTATAGTTATAATTGGCTTAAGCCCCCTCCAACCGCACGCGCGCCCCTTTTGCTGGTCATATGCAACTCCATGTGGCCGAGCGCTAGCCTTTGGGCTATGCGCTGGCCCCCTCTGCACTCGCACCTGGTCGCATGGTATGTATATAAAAACCGTGGGTTATAAATATAAAACCCGTTACAAATCGCGTGCACACTATATAAAATGTGGGTCATATGTGGAACGACGCAAAACCGTGGGTCGAGGCTAAGCCCCGACCCGACCCCCTTTCCGTTTCAAACATTAAACAAAGTTAAATAGTTATGAAACCATATAATAGTCAAGAACTATAGCGTGGTACAATGGTCGGAGGCTCGTTGTGAAGGCGCTAGCAGTGGGGAGGTCCGGGGTCCGAATCCCCCGGGCTCCAAAAACTTTTGACATAGCCCTCATTGACTAAAACCGTGGTGCCACGTGGCAGCCCGTGATTGGGCCATGTGGCACCCAATCATTTGCCAACAAAACTGCCATGTGTCGACATCTGATTCGACGAAGTCAACCAACCAGATCATGCCACTTGTCAACCGCTAATTGGCCCACGTCACTGCCACGCGTCGCTGCCGTACGCTCTGTCACCTGCCACATCATCCGCCGTACAACTGCCCAGTCAGCCTGCCACGTCAGCTGCTGACGTCACCTGTGCCACGTGTCACCCTTCCAGTGGTGACACGTGTCACTTCAGGATTGGTCCAACCATACGCTAAAANAGATCTACGGGGTTTGAGAGTGGATTTGGGAATTTGGACATCTGGGTTTTCCTTACAGTTGCCCGATCTATCATTTGGCATATTTCTCGGGATGATTGGACACTTTTGGTAGCAGGGAAGAATTATTTAGGGCTTCAACATTCTAGCAGGATGGGGCACTTTCCAGCTTGGAGGTTGAACATTAGTGCGGCTCAGATCTGCCTGATTTAGTCTTCATTGTATATCCAGCCTTTGGAGGCTTATTTTGTATTGTCGAGATCATTTTGTAGCATCTCATATCTATTTCTTGTATGACCATCTGAGGTTTATGCCAGATCGACCATCTATTGTATTGATCTTACATTTCTCATAATAAAAAGGTCAGATCTTTGCTTGTGCTTCTACATCGTGAATATATTGTGATCTTCATGTGTTGATGAATCTTGTATGCACTTAATAACTCAATAAATTAGTAGTAGTTAGTGATTCCAAGAAATAATTTGGCTTGGGATCATTACAGGAGGGCATGTCAGATGCTTTCTTTAGGGAATGCTTTATCAATGGCCTCAAAGATGAAATTCGTGCCCATGTTCTCATGGCACGCCCCTAGACTTGGTTGGAAGCTACTCAACGAGCCAAGGAATCCCAACAGATTGTGTCCTCCCAGATCCACAAACCCTCCTTTCCACCTCTCCCTAAACCCACCAATTTCCCCCCTCCTGCAACTCCCCTCAAGATCCATAAATTAACTAGGGTTGAAATGGATGAACATCAACTCAAGGGTCTTTTTTATAATTGTGATGAAAAATATTTTTCCGGGCACAAGTGTAAGGAACAAATCATTTTTATGGCTGTGACTGAGGATCTTTCTGAAGAAGATGTTTTTGTTCCACCTATTGAGGAACTACCACCGCTTTCTGACCTCACCCCACCCTTTGACCCACCAAACGTTGACCCAATGATTTCACTTAATGCCCTCACTGGCTTCTTTTCTCCCCAAACTCTCAAATTAATTGGTTACATCAAAAATAGGAAAGTCATCATCCTTGTGGAAAGTGGTAGCACCCATAAATTTATTCATCTTCACATTGCCCAAGAAGTCAATTATTACATCCGTGCTGTCAATAATTTTCAAATCATGATTATCAATGGTGGTTCCATGAAATGTGGGGGATGATGTGAAATGTGCGGCTCCAAATTGGTCAGTATCAACTGAAATCCCATATGTTTGCTATAGACATGGGTGGTTGTGACACTGTTCTTGGTGCCGAATGTTTACGTACTCTAGGCCCCATTCTTATGGATTTTAAGGACTTAACCATGCAATTCCAAAAATAGGGACAACAATATAAGTTCCGAGGCATCATCACAGGTTCCCCTGAGATCATCAATTCCCATCGCATGGAAAAGATCCTCAAAAAAGGTCATTCGAGAATTATAGCTCAACTCCACTCCATTCAGGCTGTTGAGACACCTTTCGTGCATCCCGACCTCCAATCTATCCTCTCCCGCCACCATGTTGTTTTTACCACCCCCAAATAACTTCCCCCTTCTCTTGGAGTCCATGATCATTCCATCCCTCTCATCTGGGGCAATCTTCCTCCCATTGTTCGACCTTATCGTCATCCCTTTTCCTAGAAGAATGAAATTGAGAAAATTGTTCATGAATTACTCGTAGCCGGTGTTATCCATCCCAATACTAGCCCCTATTCTTCCCCTGTGATTATGGTACTCAAGAAAGAAGGTACTTTGCGCATATGTCCTTATTTCCCTACCCTCAACAAACTCACAATAAAAAACAAATTCCCCATTCCTGTCATTGATGACCTCTTGGATGAGTTGAGTGGTTCTCAATACTTCACCAAATTGGATCTATGTTCTGGATACCACCATATCCGTATGAAAGCAAAAGACATTCCCAAGAATGCATTTCACACTCATGAGGGTCATTATGAATTCTTGGTAATTCCCTTTGGATTGTGTAATGCTCCTTCCACTTTCCAAAGTCTTATGAATCATGTCTTTCATCATCTTCTCCGTCATTTTGTCTTAGTTTTCTCTGATGATATTCTCATCTATAGTAAAAATTGGACATCCCATCTCTCCCATGTGAATCAAGTTCTCCATCTACTCTCTAAACATCAACTTTTCCTCAAACAATCTAAATGTGCCTTTGGTGCCTCAAAAGTGGAATACCTAGGTCATATTGTTGGAAAGGATGGTGTCCGAGTGGATCCTAATAAAATTGAATTTATGCAAGATTGGCCTCGCCTTAAAAATCTTAAGATCTTGCGTGGTTTTCTGGGTTTAACGGGCTATTATAGGAAGTTTGTTCAGAATTATGGAAAGATTGTAGCTCCTCTCACTGCCCTCCTTAAAAAGAATGCTTTCACTTGGACTTCAACCATAGATCATGCCTTCCAAGCCTTAAAAGATGCTACGTGCTTGAACCCTATCCTAGCCCTCCCAGACTTCACAAAGACTTTCGTATTGGAATGTGATGCTTCTGGGAAAGGAATTGGAGACGTCCTCATGCAAGATGGCAGGCCCTTGGCCTTCACTACCAAACAACTTTCAAAGTGACATTTGGGCCAATCCAATTATGAAAAGGAAATATTAGCTATTCTGCATGCTGTGGATATCTGGTGTCCTTATTTATTGGGTCAATGATTCCAAATCAAAACTGATCATCATAGTCTCAAGTATTTACTGGAACAACAAATTTCATTACCGATGCAACAAAAATGGGTGACCAAGCTATTTGGATATGATTATGAGATCATTTACAAGAAGGGCAAGGAAAATGTAGTGGCTGATGCTCTTTCTCAGAAAGATGAAGAAGACAGTTCCCTTTTCTCCCTCTCTTTCATTGTACCAGATTGGCTCCAAGTAGTTCATCAGGAATGGTTGCAAGACCCCAAAATTTCTAGCCCGCTCCACCAATTGCAACACAATTCTTCAGTTTCTCCAGGGTACTCTTGGCATAATGAAGAGCTTCACTACAAAGGCCATTTGTATGTATGCAAGAAATCCCAACTTAAATCCACAGTGATTTTTGAACTTCATGCCTCACCCACAACCAGGCATTCAAGGAACTAAGTGCCAAACTCAAACTAGTCTCCCTGAGTTGGATGAAGAAGGTTCTATATGTTTGTAGCCACAAGCAGTCTTGACCTAGAGAGAGTGTCATCTCTGTCAGTGCTCCATCCAGGAAGTGTTAGTCCACTGGAAAGATACACCTCTAGAAGATGCCACCTGGGAGCCGAACACCATTCTACAAGAATTCCCTCATCTGAAGCCTTGAGGACAAGGATGTTCTTCAAGGGGAAGGGCATGTTAGGGACCTAACCTCCCTAACCCCTCACATAGGTAGAATAATATAATTCCATGTAATAAAGGCTAATATTAATAAGGCCTAGAAATAAGGAAGAATAGGTCAAATGTAAGAATACCTAATAGAAACTTCCGCTTCCAGAAGGATCTTCCTCTAGATTGTTCTTTTAGATAGATAGAGTATAAACATAAGTAGAGGGTAAGAGAAATATTGTCGTGGATATTATTGTAATAGATATCTGCTCTGTTGGAGGTTACCCCCTCGAAGTGGTAAGTGAACATTGCGATCAATAATCAAAGTACTCTTTCTGGTGTTATTCTGGTATTGTTTTGATTATATCATTGCTTCTCATCCATTTCTAGTTAAATTATTTCCGTTCTGCATACTATTTTATATCTGGAATAATACAAAACCCAAGTTCTAACTTAGAAAGGTGGCAACAGAGGGCAGAACATTTTGGGATTCGATTCAGATGTCTGAAGAGGAGAAACAGGGGGTCAGAGTTGCCAAGTACTCACTCTTTTTGTGCAAAACCTCTTTCATGAACTTAATTTCAATTGCTTAAAGACATTGTCTTAGATTGCGGTTTTGAAACATCATGTGAGTTTTTTTTTGCCTCGACTCTTACCCCCTTTTTTTTCCCCCCGAAACATGCAAGAGGGGTTGCACTACATAAAGCATGTTTCCTGCATAGAGGAGTCACAGATAACTATTTCACCAAGATTTGTTTGATTTGTTAAGCGCCCACAATGTGCTTCAACAACAATGGTAGACGATGGTTGTTTGTTTCATTAGACTTGGTTAAGCAAATAAATTCCAAGAATTTGAATCCTGTATGGCATATGATTCAATATTGCTATGTATGTGTTTTATTGAATTTTTTGCAAATTTCATGTATCTGTGAAGTATTCAACATAGAGTGTCTTAAGAAAATAAAATCAAAGAAATTACAAAACATAGAAGTGTGCAGTAACTAATGTTGTTGTAAATGTGCATGTTTTCAGTTGGGTATTTTTTAAAAACAATACAAAACAATTTTCTCATAAATTCCACGTATCTATGCTTACAGGCTAAGTTTTGTAAGAATATGAAGTTTGATAAATGTGAGCTCAAAAGTAACTAATGTTGTTGTGTATGTGCATGTTTTCGGTGGTGTATTTTTTAAAAACAATACATAAAAGTTTTCTCATAAATTCCAAGTATCTACGCTTGTAGACTAAATATTGTAAGAATATGAAGTCCGATAAGTGGGAGCTCAAAAGTAGAAATCATAATAATAATGACACCCAAATGAAGTAATACGTCACTATTTACTATTAAAAAATAGACGTGAACAACAATACAATAAAATATTTATTGCACACTTACAAGAATGATTAAGAAAACAAACATTTAAAAGGGGTTTCTATTTAGAACATTGTACAAAGCACAATAAATCATGCCTAGCATTTAAATAGTAACAAACAACTAGTAAGCCTTAGTACCTATTATCACTTTGTAAATTTCTTGGCCGAGGAATCAAATCACAAAGTCACAAAGGTAACCACAAAACCACTTTAGAACTGAAACTAGCCCTTTCAGTTCAGAGATGGATCTCTCTTGTCACTTGGTCTCTGAAAGATAGGTTTTCTTTTGAGGATCAATGGCTAGATCTTTGTTTAAAGGAAGAAATTTGTGAATTTTGCTAGCAAGAAGGAAAGGAATATGTTGGGAAATGGAGTCAACTTTGAAACAAATGGAACTAATAATGACTGGTAGGTAGAACTATCAAGGAAGCAGAGGCTAGGCATGTGGTGATCTTCAGTTTTTTAAAATTGTTGTTATATGATGGAAGAAGGAGAAACCAAAATAACAACATTCAGAGCACCGATTAAGATGAATTTTGATTGAGTTAAGAATAAATGACAGTGCTTAAATCGCTAAAATCTAAAGCATCATTTTCAGATGAATTTAGATAATTTGTTTTCCAATTTAAGCATATAAGAGTTTGCAGATGAAAGAGAAAGAAAACAAGAAGTACATACATGAAAGAGAACACACACTTTAGATCACCACCACAAGAATCTCTAGTATGAAAGTACTGGAATTTTGCACTAATATTTCATTTAACTTCATAAAATTTACACAATGTTCAAGACAAATTGTCCTTTGTGCTTCTGCCAACCCTTTTTATATTCAAAATGATCAAATATATAAGCAAAATACATCCCTAGGCTAGAGAAGTCGAACCTCACCACTATCCTTTATATTTTGATTTGATTACATCAAAGAAGGAACAAACTCTAAACTACTTGCTAAAAATAGCAGTTCGCTTTGACCATATTTAATGCATAACAATATTCTTGAAAATAAAGTTTCTCCAATATATTTTTGACTTTGAAGCTGAGGTGAGTCATCTGGTACAACTAGAGATGAATTTGATGATGATTTGAACGCTGACTAGGCTCCCTGACACATTTGCATAGCGATCTGTTGTAGTTCGCTGTGTAACTGCAACCTATAACAGTTGCATAACGAGTTTACACAACGTGCTTGTTTTCTTCAATAAACTTCATTTAGGTGGTGGCTGCAACATTGTTGGAGGTTGAAAATCACTGTTGTATCATCCATCAAGCATTACCCATTGTCCTTTAACTCTTTGTGTACTTACAACACTTGGGTAGCATGAGATCGCTAGTTCTATACAATGCTTCTTTTCCAGACAAAAGTCAAAATAGATTAACCCTGAGTTTATCAAAAATCAAAACTGTGAAAACGCGAAATATATATCTCATCCACCTCTGCAAGTAGGTCCAAGTTTCCCCTGGCTTCATCATTAACCTTTATCCTTAGTTTCAGAGACCTATTTTCCTTTCTCAATGACACATTATGTCTTTATCCCCTTCTTGAACTGAGTGTTCAACATATTGTGTATGCAGGGTAGGTACAGGTAGTCTTTTGGCAACTGATCTTGTGATTGGACTACTCAATTTTGGTGTTTAATCCACCTCATTGACAAAGTGTAGCTTTCTACCCTTCTTCTTAGCTGACTGGCTTGGTGAAGAATCTACAATTTCCTTTCCTTTCCCTATGCCCTGTTTTGTAGACCTTTTCTCTTTCACACTTGAATATTTAGAAACCACTTTCTCAACAGATGAGAGGGTGTCTCCTTTGGGGTCTAACGGAATGTTTGCTAAAGCTAAGAAAGAGTCCCAATCTATGTTCAATTTCTTGAGTTCTTCCACCACTAGTAACTTTACCAGAGAAAAATGAAACAAATTGGTCTTAAGTTGATCAACCCTAGCCTGTACTCTGTCTGACATTTTACCTAAGCTTCTGTATAGGTAAAAAGATAAATTTAAAAGATTATTTCCTATGAAATGCATTAAAAGCCTTACATGATACTGGTATACTTTGCCAAATCTGCCCTCACAAGTGAAATATTGATGAACCACTCTTAACAACTTTTCATAATGCTCCAATATGCATTCTCTTGGAATAGTAGCACCAAAATTCTATTTTTTGTACTTGGGTTTCAAGAAATTAGTGTAGAAAGATGGATCAAGAGGCATACCTTTAAACCATTTCTCCCCTTGAACTAGAATCTTAGTTGCAACAACTACTGTCTCCTTTGATACTTGGAAGGTAATATCAACAATCTTTGTCTGGACACCATTGAAGTTGAGGGAAAAGTCCTTCATTAACTGCACATTGAAACCTTGAATCTTTTCACAAAACTTGATGCACCTAGCTTGCTCAAAGGAAACCCTAAATGATGGATCATAATTTATCAATTTCAAGCTCTGTGGATCACATCTCAACGCACTACCTCCTTTATTGTATTTATTTTTGTCTTGAGTTGCCATGCTGCAGATGTAAGATAAAATACTGAGACTGGTAAGGACACGGGGTTTCAATGGCTAAAGCTCTGACATAGAACTTTACACAACGAAAAACAAGATTAGGGTTTTCTCAATTGTATCAAAGGACTCATCAATATGACAAAACAATCTGTATATCTCATGTATATAGGCGCATGATACTTGTTAGACACAAAACAAAACCCTTTAGTCTTTGCACAATGAAATTTTGAGAAACAAGGGATGCATAGCGTGTGTTTATTGTGTGAAAATTGTGTGGCGGGCATACAGAACTTGCGTAGCGAGATGGACAGAGTTTGCATAACAAGTGGGGTATTTTGAATTTTGTTGAAGGAAAGGAGTTTGATTGATGGCAGAGGGTCTTTTGCAATGAAAAATGGGAGGGGAAAGACATAGATATGCTGAGCAATTTCGATTTTAAATGTGATAGGACCGTTTAGGATGGCATGACTGTTTGGGTAGTGACAAGTAATTTGCGCAGCCAGTTTGCACAACGTGTGCACTTTTTTGCTAGCCAAGTACGGAAATCATTTTGAAAGATAACAAATATGACATGATGACTTTTGATGACTCTCTATCTTTCATAATGTGTCATTATGTTCCATGACATCCCTTGCAAAAACCTTTCACCTAGACTTTATGACTTGACTCTTTTTGACATACCACTTTAGAGTTTATAGCAACAATTTTAGACCAATGATCCAAAGACCCTGAAAAATTTCATGAGACAAAACTCTTTTAAAACATACACACTCAATGACTCAATGTGGAATGCATTGGTCTTCCCAAGACCAAAACACGACTTTGCAAACTCTTGACAAACCTATAACCCTACCTTGAAAATAATGACACTAACAATACCAAACAACAAGTAAGCCTTAATACTTTGTTATAGGTTGCAAACCCTGCTCCAGTTTAGACTCTTATTCTCAAATGCTCTTATTCTAGTTCTCAAATGTATGACTCCAATAGTTCAGATCTTGAAACACTGAAATAGTTGACTTCTATATTCTTGAACTTTTTTACACTACATGGTAAGGTAGTGTGAAATGCCAGCTCACTAGATGGGAAGGTGGTCCATAGCAATGCAAAATGTTAACACATCCAATATCATCTCCAAGCTAGCAATAAGACTTCAAAGTTGCAATCCAATAATTACAATAAAAAGTATTATTTAAAAATAATTTATATTGAACATTGAAAATAAAATAAAATGGCGAATTAACGAATAATTCATTGCTACAATTGGTTATGAGCCAGACATGAAGCTATCCCCAGTGGAAGAGGTCACGTGTTCGAATCTCTTGTTCCTCCTTGGAATTAAGCTTGATTATCGAATATTTTGTTCCTCCTTGAAATTAAGCCTGAACATAATCAAGACCCACATACATGTATTATTATATTTCATATATAATAACACATAATAATAATAATAATTATTTTTATACATATATTATTATATTTCGTATATAGTAACACATATTAATAATTATTATTATTTTTGGGAGTGTGTGCACGACCATGTCACCGACTTTATAATCCTAGGTATACTAATTATAAGTGTTGATATTATGGTAGCTGCGGGAGGTATTTACCTCCACATGTAAACCTGACGAGGATAGAATAATCTAGGAAGCAAGAAGAAACCCTAATGAGTTGGCAAATAACACTAGAAGACTTGTCGGCTCAAGAAGATAATTTATATTAGGTTATTAGCCTCTAAGAGAAGAATTCAGCCATAAATAATAATATATACTGAACAAACAGATACCCAGAATGAGAAGTCGGCCCAAGCAGTTAGCCATAATTAGTATAAATACATGAGGCCGATTCACATTCTGGCAGGCAGTCTCAAAATTGCAAAGAAACAACTTGTGCGCACTGCAGTGCCTAGTCTTCTGCACAGGTTTGAGGAGAGCTGCCATTGTAGCTATTGCAGCTAGAAGATCATGTTTGGATTGGAATATCTCTTGGCTAGGGTTTGGACTATCTGATCAGCTCTTGTTGATGCACTATCCTTGGGGAAAGGTGCACTACCCTTTGTTTGTCTATCTAGCCTAGGGTTTTCTTCCAGAATGATTCTCTATCAAGGTTAAGGTGCTCGGAGGGTGGCTTC
>SNQJ01S0132472.1:0-14951 GCA_010110895.2 Picea sitchensis | reverse complement strand
GAGATAAATCACATTTAAAATTTTACTAAAAATATTATTTATCAAAACTTTGGTAAAATGGATACATATTTTATGGTCAACCATTGATTAATAGTTAGTCAACACTAACTCAATGCTATATATCATGCCTATCGGCAGGTATAATAATTATTGGATATTAAAGTTCTTGTTTAGCTCTTTGCACAATTGTGACGTTTAAAGTATAAGGTTTTTTATTAAAACTAATATAACAACACCAAAGATAACTAACACAACAACTATATCAATAATAATAATTACTAATTCATAATCATAATCGTTATTTTAAATAATACTTTATATAATTTATACTTTATAAAATTAGATAAAATACCCTATATAAATAAGTTTTTACTCCATAAGCAATATCTTATATATATTTTTGGTCAGCAATAATTTTATTTAGCAAAAGTGAAGAAATATATATACCAACAACAGTGTAGCAAACTATCTATCCATATTGTTTGTGCTAAGTTTTAAAATAAAATCAAAATTTTACATCTACAAAAGCAGTTTGGATATCTAGTTATCCTGGTACTTTGATTCCACATAGTAAAGTAAAAGCGGCCTAAAGAGTTCAAAAAACTATCATTCCAAGGACTAGCTAGGCGAGAGGCCACCTACCCTCTCATGGCGGTCTTGATCTAGAAGCCTGGGGGAGTTGGCCTTTTGGTCTTCCTCATGACATTCCTAGTTCCCAATGCAAGCCCGAATGTCTTGGAGTTGTTGATGAACCTCCACGAGCTGCTCTGGGATTTCTTCCTTGTCCTCTTGGCTGCCCAACAGATTCTTACCCAGGAAAGTTTTGATATGCCAGTATAAGTTGACAATTTTCAAAGATTTAGTATCTACAGTGCATGAGCTTCCCATGTTAGGAACCCAGTTTCCAAATTTCGCATCGATCTCCCAATCATACACTGTGGCGCGCTCCTTGCAGACCTCAACATCCACATAGGTGAGTGCAGTCTGGATACATGGAGAGATTTGCTGTTGGAAATCATATGTTTTCGCTTGAGCTAAGAGCATCATTCAAAGGTTGGAAGGATTAGGACTTACATTTTTGGAGGACGATGGGTCAGGATGGGCTCGACACCCCCTGCAATATCCCCTCAAATATCCTTAGGCAGGTAGCATCTCTGCAGGTAGAACAATGTATACAAGAGAAAGATGCACCGAAGGATTCCACCTCTGCTAGGGGATTACCAAATTCTTCAACACCAAGTTGCTTGGAGGATTTTCACCCTTGATGCTTAAAAAATGACCAGAAATCACTACGACTTTCCAAGTCGAAACCAAAATCCCCACAGGACGAATAGTGCAATCGATGTTGTATTGTCGCGCCATGCTATGATGATCCATTAGATTGGATTAATGGGGAGTTATTTCTTGTGAATAACTATCAATTCCATCATACCTAGGAATGGATTTCCAAGTACAGGCCAACACCCATAATGGATCCTCACACAGACTAAACATCGTTTGGAATAAGCATTGTATGCCAGGTGGGGAGTCTTCATGTTGTCAACGCTCCTATCCTGGATGCTTCTCGAAGGGGCATCTCCCCCATCATCTTACTTTCTTGTCACCCCATCCGGGGTTCGGCCATCCTCCCTGGCAAGGATGTGGCACT
Source organism: Picea sitchensis (assembly GCA_010110895.2). Taxonomy (NCBI): domain Eukaryota; kingdom Viridiplantae; phylum Streptophyta; class Pinopsida; order Pinales; family Pinaceae; genus Picea; species Picea sitchensis. The sequence continues at coordinate 13,303 of SNQJ01S0132472.1, read as the reverse complement.
GATCAACTAAAGTATATGTCTTAGTGGGGTCCCATTTTTTTTCTAGGATTCCTTGTGTGCCCATGATTCCTTTGTTTTCCAGGGTGTTGGAAAGTTTGTTGTCTGTTCTACAAACATACATTGGAATAAGAGAAGGGATGTCTGGGAGGAGAGTTTTTATATCTTCCAAGTTGCTTTCGAGATGCCAAAAATTCACAATCATGTTGATAGGCATTCGTTGTTGTAATTTTATGAGCATATTGATTATTATTTGTGAATCCCCCTCCACCAATAACCCAAAGAATTCTTTGTGCCTGGCTATGACGATACCATGGTTCAAAGCCTGAATTTCTTTAGTATTGTTAATGTTCACACCTATATTTACAACGTAGATCCATAACAAGTGGACATACTCATCTTTGAAAGCTCCTCCAAACCCCGCAGGGCCTAGGTTCACCTTCAACGCTTCGTCAAAGTTAAGATTAATAAATCCTAGGGGAGGAAGGGTCCATTTATTGGAAGGGGTCAGACGAGGAATTTTGCTTTTGTTTTGAGTAGATACACCAAAGCTGGGAGACAGATTGAGTGCCAAAAGGATGTGTAGGTCCCTATGATCCCCTTTTCAGTCCCGATCAATCTAGGTTTGGAGGAGAACTGAGTCTCTTATGACATCTTTGATTCTAATCCAAACCTCTTGGATTTCCATCTCCTTTGATTTGGAAATGCGTCAATTTCTTTCTTTCCATGTTTCCCATAACAAAAAACCTGGGATAAGTTTCCAAGATTTGTTTACCATTGGGTTGGGGGTAATTTGTTGATTCTAGCCTGATATTGTTTTCTTTATGCTCATTCGATCACGATTAGATCATCTGAAGATCAGGGCATATTGGTCCCAGAGGGTAGAGACACAAGTGCATTCGTTAAATAGATGCTCTAAGGTTTCGGCCTGGTTTTTGCACAGAAAGAAAAAGGAGGGACCTGAAAATCCTTTTTTGGTTAGGTTATCCCAAGTATGAATTTTTCGATGAGCTACGAGCCATAGGAACGTAGATATTTTGGGCCATAGTTGTTGCATCCAGATTATGTTCTATATTTAAACTTGAGGATGATTTTGGTAGTTTGAAACAATGCAAAATGCCTCTCTGAAAGAAAAACTACCACTTGATTGTTTTCCCCAAAGAAGTTTATCAGTTTGGTCACTAGTTTGTATCTTTTGAGAGGTCAAATCCTCCCAGAATGCATAACAATCCACAAGGTTAGGGGAAAAGTCCACTGATCTTTCAGGAGCATGTTTCTCCATTGTTGACGCTATTATGTGGGGCTCCAATAATGATGGATATGAGTTTTGTTCTTGTTTGTCATAGTTAGCTTAAATCTATCCAACTCAGCCCTTTCATCCCATTTCAATGGTTGTTTCCATGCATCCTCCCAAAAGAGGGAAAATGCCCATTCCTGACCTCCCAAAAACAGTGTTGTTGAAATAGATCATAGTTTACCCATGGAGTGTTCTAGATGGAGGATCTTGGTGGGGTGTTATCCATTCGAATGAGGTTTTTCACTGACTAGTTAGTTGCATACTTGTATTTCCAAAAGCGACCTTGTTGGCTTGAGTGTTGTTGAGCCATAAACACTAAGTTTTGGCACCAAGAACTAAATTTAAGATGCCTAGATCACGGAGACCAATCCCTCCAGCTAGTTTTGGGAGGTAGACTATGGACCAAGAAACAAGGGCCCATTTCCTTGACATTTTGTGTCGTCCCCATAGGAAATATATTTGCATGTTGCAGATCACCTTAAGGATATATTTTGAAGCAACAAGGGAAGATAATAGGTATAGTGGCATATCTTTCAGAATAGATTTTACTAGCACCAACTGTCTAGTTAGGTTTAGAGAACGAAATGCCCAACTGTCCAGTTTTTTTGTCATTCGTGAGAGTAAATCCTCCCAAGAAGCTTTATTTAGAGAATTTTCCACAAGGGGACCCCCCAAATATTTTGAGGGAAGAGTACTTCTTTTAAATCCCAGTGATTCATTGACATTCCCGACACTTTCATGAAGTCTTGTAGTATCTTTTTGAAGGCCACTGCTTCACAAATAGTTGGAGTGCCCATGAGCATAGTATCGTCCAAAACATGTTGGTGGGAGGTTGACATGATTTCCCCATGGAGTTGAAGTCCTTTCACTCATCCTTCAGTTTTTGCAGCTTTGATGTGCCTATCCAGACCCTCTGTCATTAAGATAAAGAGGGAGGGGGAGAGGGGATCCTATTGCCTTATACCATGAGTAGGAGATAAGGGTTTGGAGAGGTAACCATTGATGAGGATAAATAAGAAAGTAGAGGAGGTCAGAGACATTACCCAATGATTCCAATAATTTTTCAAAGCTAAAAGCTACAAGGATATGTTGAATGTACTTCTAGCATAGTTTATCAAAGGCTTTTGACATATCCATTTTTATCAACATGCTTGGTTTTTAGAGGTTTTCAAGGAATGAATCATTTCATGGGAAAGGATAATGTTGTATAAGATTTGTCGACCTTCAACATAGCCAAATTTTTCCTGGGATATGAGACTGGGAAGGAGAGGTTTTAGATGATTGACAATAATTTTGGTGATAATTTTGTAAACAACATTGCAAAGTGCAATGGGGAGAATTTTTTTGGGATCCTCTAATTTGTATTCTTTGGGTCTCAAAGTGAGAAAGGTAGCATTTAGAGTAGGAAGGACATTTAGGTGAGTTCTTGAGTCCTCCACTATATCAAGGATGTTGTTTTTAATGATAATCCAGTAAGCATTGAAAAAGTATGTAGTGAAGCCATCATGGCTAGGGGATTTACTTTTGGGCATATTGAGAACAATTTTTTCCACCTCCTCCAAGGTGATCTATTACATCAAGGCCTCATGTTGATAAATAGTGACTAGATTGGGTATGTGTTGAGTGATTCTATCAATGGTTAGCTAGAGGTTGGTCTGTGGTTCCTCCATGAGAGTACTAAAGTATTGATTTAATTCCTCTTCGATTTTTTATTCATGAATGGAGAATTTGGATCCATTACTTTCCTTTAAATTTGTTATCCTATTGTGGTGCCTATGTTGAACTATAGAGCAGTGAAATATTTTTGAGTTTTTCTCCCGAGATTGGAGCCATCGGACCCTAGATTTTTGTCTCCATAACTAATCTTCTTGTTTAAGGAAGCTAGATAATTGGGTATTCATATTTTCTTCTCCCGTTGTCAGTTCATCGGTTCTGCTAGTTGAGATGATGTGTTGCTGAATAAGTTTGATTTGGTGTTCAAGGTCTTGGTTAGCCTTGAAAATATCTCCAAATTCTTCTATGTTCCATTGTTTAAGGTGAAGCTTAAGATTTTTAAGGTGTTGTTGTAACTTATACATCAGAGTGTCATGGGATATCGATGCCTCTTTTCACCATTTATCTATGTTTCTCTGGAAGGAGGGGTGATCAAGCCAAAATGATTTGAATCTAAAGGGACGATTCTTTGGGATGGCTTTTATGTTGAGTTCAACGCATATCGACCAATGATCGGACCCGAAGGAAGGGAGAATGGAAGCCTCAATCGTTGGTCCTCTAAGAAGGAGAGAGTCTAAGAGCAGGAAGCAATCAAGTATGGAGGATATTTGATGAGTGGCACCCATGTGATTGTTCCATGTGTGAATATTGTTTGTTGTTTCCCAGTCGACCAAGTACAAGGTGTGAATTGTCTCTTTAAAACTGTCTGAGTCGTGATCCAGTCATCGGATTCCTCATTTTTTATCAGTCAAGGAAGTGCTCATATTAAAGTCGCATTCAATAATCCATTGGTGGGTTCCAACCAGGTTTTGGAGATTACACAAAGAATGAAGGAAATCAATGTTTCCCTTGTAATCTAGGGACCATACACGTTGGTGATGAACCCTGAATCTGTTGAGGCCACAGGTTGAAAACGGGAATAAAGAGTTCATTTGGTTGAAAATAAGTTCGAGAGGAAAATTTCCCTCGGTTTCCAAAGCAAGGCCAAACCTCCTGAGGCACCTTCTGCATCAATGGCTATGTATCTACGACTTGACAAACACTTGGTTTCTAGTATGATCCAGATTAATTTTGCCATGAAATGAGAGTGGAAATGTAATAAAAAAATGAACAAAGATATCGCAAATATCCAATAATATAACAGAAATGTATCAGAGATGCAACCATAAAAACAGAGATACAATAATACACAATTTTCTATTAATGAGCGAAAATGTACAAAGACTGTAAAAATACAGAGTGAACGACTCGCTAGAATGGTGCCATCTCATCTCTGAGAAGAGATGTGACAGCTACTCGCATTCGCAAGAAGATTATCATTACAATGAGGCTTCAAAGGCCTTTTTAACATAAGTAAAATCCAAAACCCTAACCCCGGAAGATGAAAATCCAAAAGGTTTGCAGGCCCCGATGGGGGTAGTTGATACGTCAACTTCTCGAGGGCATAACTTTTGCATACTATCTCTATTTGGGGTGCTCGATACATCGTTGGAAAGGCCTAACCGAGAAGAAAAATTTTCAACTAGATCAACTCAGTGCCTTCAACAATAACCTGGGCCCCAAATCCCCAAAAAACGTCGTTTAGGGCCTCAAAAGGCCCCGAAAGTTTGGAACCCAAAAAACTGTCGAAAAACTGCCAAGATGGAAAATTATTTTTCGGGCCCGTGAAATAGGTGGGTGGCCATTGATATCCTCCTAGATCAATCCTCCCTCCTTAGGAAACAATGGTCTCCATTGTGCTGAGTTCTCGGGGGAGAGAGGGAAGCGTTTGTTGAATTTGAATCTTGGTGAGTTGCTTGCCTTGCTAGAGACGTCGCGTTGCTCGGTTTGGGGAAGGCTGTCACAAACCTTTTGCTGGCGGGGTTGAATTTGTTCAACCAATCGAGCTACCTAAGATGACTGTGTGCAGAAGGAATTTTTGTGCTTTGCTGCAATCTTATCGACCTGCTTCTATTGGATAGAAGGTGCTTGGTTCGAGGCTGTAGTGGTTGCAGTACCCTTTTGTTCACCTTTTGAATAGATTGTGAAGAAGCTGAATTTTGTAGTATGATATACTACCTTGCAACATTGTTTAGGTGGAACAGTATTTGGAACTACCTTTGGTATTCTATAGAGATGACCCCCCAAAGTAACAATGACACTACCGGGTCAAGACTCCTAAACAGCCAGACGCTTCCACATATATGGTTGGCCTAAGAGAACATCACAGACATCCAGTGGGGAAACATCACATAATACCTCATCCTTTAAGGGATGGATGTCGTATGAAAATCAACATTACTGGCTGACACGAAGATATCGTCCCTAGCGAAGCCACCCAATGTTGTATGGTTGGGGGTGTGGTGTTGTCGATAGTCCCAACTATTTGACGACCTCTACTGATATCGGGTTCTTCTGGCTTCCACTATCAATAATAAAATGCAGTGGGGTCCCCTTCACCCACATCTATGAATGAAAAAGGTGTTCCCCCTCTTCGAGATTTGTTAGGTCTTTTGGTTGAATTGTTGCGACCACAACAATAACAGTGGGATCTGCGTTGGTGATCTTTCTTCTATCATTCTTTTCTGAATCAGATTATGAATTAAGGTTTGGCTCTTTGTCTTTGATATCGACCACCAATGATTTTTTTGAGCGACAACCATCGATGTTGTGTTAGGGACTTATGTGGAAATCACATCATTTTCTAGTGCCCTTCTTCATCTTTATGTGACCCTTCTTTTCCTATGGCTTAGACTAGTTTTCAGGAAGTTGTTTGTTGGGGTCATCTTTCTCATACTTTGGTTGTTGCAGATTTTCATATCCGAACTCTCGTTTGTTCTGGTGCCTAAATTTCTGCTTGATTTTAACTACATATCGATACACAACACCGAGTGATGAGATATCCAGAAAATCCATTTTAGTTTGGATGTCTATGTGCAGAGCCCTATGGTATTTCAAAACCAAATGTCGCTCGAAGTCTTTGATACCCAACTTGGTGTGCAAGGTATGGAAGGTATTGGTGAACTCTGACACTATTTGACCCCTCTCTTGTTGCAGTGTGGTCCATCTCATGCATTGGTATTCATAGTTGTCAACAGGGTAATATTATTCCTTGACCGCATGCACAAAAAAATCCCAAGTGGGATCGACCTCATATATTCCTGACTCCTCTGTGAACTTTGCTCCCAGTAAGTTTCCCACCAATGTTTGACATGGGGGATATCCTTAAGGAGTGCGAAGGTGATCTTTTCCCTGTCAAAAAATTGGTGAACAAAGAAATAACCTTCTAGCATATTTAACCATTTGTCTAGGGAATCCACATCTATTTGACCTTCAAATACGAGAATATCAAAATTAACCTGTACCTTTAAAGGTGAGGTGCATCCAAAGTGGGTTCTTGATGAATACATGCATGTTTTTATCGACGGGCATTGAAGGATGTGGTAAAAATTCTCCATCATTTCGTCCCTCTATCGCGTGAGAGCTTGCTCAAGCAACAGATTACTAGAATCTTTTGCTCCATCGTTTTTCTTTTCTTCCACCATGGAGGGTTTCTTGGGTGTGCGAGAGCGATTGTAATCAAAAGAGAAAAGGTCAAGACCCAACCTGATATACTCAGACCTCGTCGGGGACATGCACTGAAAAACGATCAAGAGGAGCCTACTCTGATACCACCAATTTGAATTATTTTCGGCACGAAATGAGAGCAAAGATATAATAAATAAATGAACAAAGATATCGCAGATATCCAATAATATAATAGAAATATATTAGAGATGAAACCATAAACACAGAGATACAGTAATACACAATTTTCTATTAATGAGCGAAAATGTACAAAGACTGTAAAAATAAAAGCGGAAGACTCGCTAGAATGGTGGAAACTTATCTCTAAGAAGAGATGTGACAGCTACTCGCATTCGCAAGAAGATGATTGTTACAATGAGGATCCAAAGGCCTTTTTAACATAAGTAAAATACAAAACCCTAACCCCGGAAGATGCAAATCCAAAAGGTTTGCGGGCCCTGATGGGGGTAGTTGATACGTCAAATTCTCGGGGGCATAAATTTTGCATATGATCTCTATTTGGGGCGCTCGATACACCATTGGAAAGGTCTAACAGAGAAGAACGATTTTCAATTGGCCTAGGTTAGTGTTTTGGGCAATCACTTGGGACCCAAATCCCTAAAAAACATCGTTTAGGGCGTCAAAACGGCCCCAGAAGTTTGGAACCCGAAAAACTGTTGAAAAACCGCCAAGATGGAAAATTGTTTTTTGAGCCTGTGGAATTGGTCGGTGGCCACTGATATCCACCTAGATCACAATATGTGGATAGATTCTAAGGTGCATTTAGTTTCTTGAATCATGAGAATATATGGTTATTTTTTAAGGATCAAATTTATTAAAATTCTTTGTTTGTTGAGGCTATTGAGCCCCCTGATTTTCCAAGAGATACACTTAATTGGGGGTTGGAGGGATCTGCATGGAAATTTTCTGTCATTAGATTGATCCTACTCGAATTTACCAACAATTCATCCAGATCCTGGAGGATTTTCATATTGCATCGACATACTCACTTTTTTCCCTCTTTTATTTACTTAGGAACCTCCCTTGAGACAACATTTTTTATTCCTAGAGTAGAAGTGACAGTGTGCTTACCTTTATTTTCATATGTGGGTTTGGATTTAGATTTGAGTGGAGTTGATTATAGAAGTTGAATCTGCTATTCTAGAATGGATTTGGCTTTCTTTCTGGTGCATGCATCCGCTATTCCGTGGAGATCCAACTCACCTAATTCAATTTCCTCTATCTCGTCCACATCCTAGTTCCCTTCCTCTATAGGAGCCATTTCTTCATCAATCTCGGCATGCATGTTCTCAGTTCTGGAAGGTTCCTTAGCCTTGCCTCTGTTTTCATTGTTGTCTCGATGGGAGGGTGTTTTTGAGGTTGCATGTTGTTAATTTTGTTGTTGAGAATGTCCTGCATCATGATCATGCTCTTACATAGAAGATAGCGTCTCAAAAGCGTTGCTTATTTTGGATCCCTTTAGATTGAGAGGCGATGAAATTTTTCAAAGGGTTTTGTTTTTTGGGGGGACTTTCTTGAACCCTTCCTCATCCTTGGTTTGTGGATTCTTGGTTTGATTGGAGATGGAATTCAAAGGGAAATCCTCGAATAAGTTCCCATGGGCATGGAATTTATGACAACGAAAAGGGATGTACTAATACTCAATGGTTTGGATCCATTCAAAGACTCGCAACCCTAAGAAAATGGAGTTCGGCATGGGTTTTGACACATCTAGATAGACACAGATTATAGTGTAGGAAGTATATATTCCATGCTTGGTGGCTTTCGCGATTTTCAAAAATAATCCTAAGGTATTTCCAATACCTTCCAGGATTTCTGGATCCCAATATTCCTATGGAAAAGAGTGCAAACGGATCCATACTAGTGCTATAGTGAAATCTTCCTGGGATGGGCTAAATTTTTCTATCCTTAGACGTTGACATAGTTCTGTTGAGTTTCAAAAATACGGTTCATTCTCAAATACCCTTTCATGATCCTCAACATCATTGAAGATTGGAGTAAAGAAGCCTTTGGAGCCCAGTTTTAGCTCGACATCTCTTTTTGGTTTCCATCTTGTCTTTATCCACCACATCAGAGATTTGTTTAGGGGCATAGACCCATGAATTTGTAGAGGTGTGATATTTCTTATGCTAAATGGTTTCTCTTATTTTGTTGGATTTGATGTCATATTTGGGGGTTTTTCTTGCCTGCGGGATGCAACTTCCTATATGACACGTGGCCTGGTCTTTGATCACTTTAGGGTTTGCCTTCTACGACTATTATGAATGAGGGTCGCACATGTGCTCTTCATTATTTTCATATCTGAGGATTTTGAGAGACAATGGAGTAGAATTTGTTGGATGGTGTGTGGGGTCGCTATTGGATCCTGCTATAATATTGCGGAAGGAGGGAGTCCCTTTGTCGTCATCATTGCTGAGACATCAAAAGACCCTAACCACTAAGAGAAATCAAGTTCAAAGCCAACTAAGTTTCAACAATTCTTATGTATATTGAAATTATAATTAATATTCTTTAAAACACTCAAAATATCTCTTATATCATTAACCCATTATACTTTATAAATTATTTAACATAATCATTGTTGATAAAACTAATAATCATTACCTAGTAATTGTCATTGTTGAATTAGTAACAATTACTAATTCATAATCATTACATTAAATGATAATTTACATAATTTATAATTTATAATTTATTACACTAAATATCCTAGGTAAACAAGTTTTTACTCCATAATTCTAATTAATATTCTTTAAAACACTCAAAATATCTTTCCTGTCATTAACCCATTATACTTTATATATTGTTTAACATAATCGCCATTGATTTATTCAGAAGTATATTCACATTGCTAATAAAATATAAAAAATCCATTAAAAACAAATAATAAAATGTCTAACAAAACCATATATCAACCCAAAACAATTGGTTTTTTATTGTAATAAAAAATGACAATACAACCTTTTAATACCTTAACATATTTTACCTTTACAAAAGCAATGCAACTAAACAACATATCAACCCAAAAAAATTGGTTGTTTATTGTAATAAAAAATGACAATACAATCTGTTAATACCTTAGCATATTCTACCTCTACAAAAGCAATGCAACTGGATGAGCAATAATCTAGGGATTCTAGTGATCAATATCTTACATGAGCTAAAAGTCTAATTAATATTAATTGAAAAAATAAAAACAATTCCCATTTCCTTAAAAAATGAGAATTCTCAATGTTGATTTATTAAAAAACAAATGTGTTTATGAAATCCAAAAAAAGTTGAATAAAAAGGAGTTTTACAAATCATAGTTTCACCATATTCTAAATGTTTCATAGTTCCATTCCAATTATGTGTTCCATAGTTTCACCATATTCTAAATGTTTTAACCAAAAAAATGTGTTTTGTATGAACTTTATCCAACACGTTGTTGGAGTCGGTGCATAACTAACTATGTCCATTCATAACCATTTATATACGAGTATGTCCATTTATAGCAGTTTATGTCATAGCTTAAACATCCTATAGGTGACGTGCATGCAACCCTCATAGATGGTGAGTGATACTTATGCTCACACACCGAGACCCCATTGTGTTTATTATACATTTAGAATTAGCAAAAGCAAAGCTTAAATCCAATGGTGTTTTCAATGTGGACATGTAATGTACCAAAAGCCCTTGGTATCCTTTTTGAGAAGAGGGGCCTTCTTTTTGTCTTTTGTTTTGAATATAATATTTTCAGGTTACATCCTTCTTTATTAAAGAGTCTCTTGTGAGACTTGTCTCCTTCTTTACTAAACAGACTCTTGTGAGACCTATCTTATCAAGTTGGAAATTTTTTTTGAAGCTTCATCGAATCTATTTAAAATTATTTATTTTAGTTTATTAGAAAGAAACATTCATAATCATTGGTTGCATTTCGACAATCCATTAATTATTTTTGGAACATTTACATATCTAGGTCTTTTTTGAATAATCCATTGGGAACATTTGAAATATATCATCAATTCCTTCTTAAATATATCCTCGATGTAAAAGCAAAGGCCATCAACTTTATTTAAAATATATTTTCCTTCTAAATGTTTTCGTCGGGCTCTTTTGAAAGATGGCCATCGACCACTTTCAAAAGATCCACTCGATAGATAGTTAGGCCTATTTAAAATAACATCTTTTGAATTCTCCTCGTAAGCCATCAAGCCAACTCAAAAGAGAATATTTTTATTTCCCCTCAAAGGCACTAGTACATTGGGCCTATTTTCCGACAATTTACCGATGCATGTTCGTTGTCATAATGTCTCAAGTACGACGAAGGCTACAACCAGTTTTTCATCATGTCACCTCTGTCGCAATTATGATGATCATGGTTTCATCACAATACAAATGAACACACATGTCGTACAATCGACCGACATTGTTCCCAAATCTAGGTTGTTCTCATCTTTGATCTGTCGTAAGAGCAACTAACCTACAACAAATGTTCCCCATCAGTTCGTCTCAAATCTATCACATTGTCATCGCTATTATGTTGAATGATCAATGAATGCCCATCGTAATATCGACAAATCATCGACGAATGTGCCCCATCGGTTCGTCACAACTCCATCATGTTTTCATCTCTATTTCGTCGTAAGAGCGACAAATCATCGACTAATGATCCCTACCAATTCATCACAACTCCATCATTTTTTCGTCTCCATTTTGTCATAAGAGCGACTAAGCTACGACAAATTGTCAACAAATGTTCCACAAAAGATCATCAGGATCTTGTCGAACTATTGATAGGGTATCGACGAATGGGTTGTATTTTTTACGGTTACCGGGTGAGGAAGAAAACATTACGCTAGTCGAACCATCGACGAACAGGCTTGTCGATGGTCTGACGAAGTATTATTCATAAAAAAATGTATAGTGTTGCTTCCAATGTATTGTTCTCGTAAGTCTTGACAAAAAGTATGTTATATTTTGATCTTAAAAATAAAATAAATATTGCTAAAAATGATAAAAGTAATATGGAAATCACTACTTGGCATAAGGGTGGGTGTTAAGGAGTGCATACATGCACTTCCTCAACCCCCCACTACCCACCCACCAAGTGTGTGAGGATATACAAAAACACACGCATGAACATCCCCACCCTCTTAGGATGAGGATATACAAAAGCACACATGGACATCCTTAGTACCCCACCCTCCCATGTTGTGGATATACAAAATCAAACACATAGACATATCATTCCCTGCCACCATAAAATTCTATCCTTTTCAAAACAACCAATGGAGAGCATCGCTGCCCTTTCTCCAAAGCTATTCAATTGAAATTTCCTAATGAGTGCATGAGTTCCATTCATCAAATATATTTGGAATATTATCAAAGACAACCCTTGGCTAGGCTACAGGCCTATGAATTCATACACAATGTTGTGCAATATTCAAAGAACAATTAGAAACTCCTAAGAGTAGTGTCATAGCATTGACTTAGAACAATATAATCAGTGAAAAACAAGACTATGTACTAAATACAATTTCTTAACATATTTAGGTGAAATAGTTTCATTGTTTTCACATTCAAGTGAGCATGAAAAAGCCCACTAGATTGGCATCATAGAGTGGGCAATATAAGTGATGGAAGATTACATAGCTCTAGTATCATCCCTCGTGATTTTGAGAACCATTGATGGCTAAGAAGGACCACCCTCCCACGGGTGCCAATATGTCTGGAGAATCAATGATGGCTAGGAAGGAACACCCTCCAACAAGTGCCAATATGGATGGAGGGCTTGTTGAGTAAGACATTGTAGTTGTTGCAGATGTGTGGAAATGGTAACGACCATCATCACACAATCATGATTGTGTTCACCAAAGAGCCATTATTGTGCAAATATAAGTACCATTCCACACTCACCTTTTATATCCTAATTATATACATTAAATACTTTGAAATGGATTGCAATAAAGACACCACATGATAAACTCCTTAAGTAAAATTGTCAGTCTGTTAAAATAAAAACATATTTTATATGCGAGTATGTCCATTTATAACCATGTTTATAGTAGTTTATCCATTAGGTGTCATAGCTTAAACATCCTATAGGTGTCGTGCATGCAACCCTGATAGACATGTTTCTTCATGAGATGGTGACTGATACTTATGCTCACACACGAAGGCCCCATTGTGTTTATTATACATTTCGAATTAGCAAAAGAAAAGGTTAAATCCAATGGTGTTTTCCATGTGGACATGTAATGTACCAAAATCCCTTGGTATCCTTTTTGAGAAGACGGGCCTTCTTTTTGTCTTTTGTTTTGAATATAATATTTTCAGGTTACATCCTTCTTTACTAATCAGTCTCTTGTGAGACCTGTCTCCTTCTTTACTAAACTCTCTCTTGTGAGATCTACCTTATCAAGATGGATTATTTTTTTAAGCTTCAACGAATCTATTTAAAATTCTTTATTTTAGTTTATTAGAAAGAAACATTCATAATCATTGGCTGCATTTCAACAATCCATTAACTATTTTTGGAACATTTACATATCTAGGTCTCTTTTGAATAACCCATTGGGAACATTTGAAATATATCATCAATTCCTTCTTAAATATATCCCCAATGCAAAAGCAAAGGCCATCAACTTTATTCAAAATATATTTTCCTTCCAAATGTTTTCGTTCAGCTCTTTCGAAAGATGGCAATCGACCACTTTCAAAAGATCCAATTGATAGATAGTGTTGGGA